>CAKAOH010022785.1:77574-181767 GCA_916701665.1 Sebastiscus tertius | reverse complement strand
CACACACACATATATATACGTGTATATATATATATACATATATATATACGTATATATATATAAATATGCACATTTACATCACATGCACTTTCAACAGTCAACTAAGAATATAGAGACAATTAGAGTTGTTACGATACCAATACCAGTAAAGGGAATTGCGTCCGATAATGCCCAAAAATTCGGGGTATGCACCAATCCGATACCATAATTTATTCACCTAGAAAAAAACAACTTGTTTAACCGGAAATCAATTCTTCTTCATCGCTCCAAAGCAGTAGCCTTCACTGTGAGGTCACCCTGGATGAATCATGCTGCCACTGGCAACTACTTTTTTAGTGCAGCGAAGAAGAACTGATTGCAGGTAGTTTGTCAGGTGATGACAGCAAACAACAACAGTGCGGAGCTAGTGGAGAGTGTTAACGGTAGTCAGAGCGAAGAAAATGTCAGCCATTTGGCAATATTTCACAGTGGAAAATCCAACAAACTGTTTAATAATAATAATAATAATAATAATAATAATAATAATAATAATAATAATAACTATATTTTTTTATCACGCTGGTATCAGATCGGTTCTTGGTATCGGGCAATACTGCAAGTTAAGGTATTGAAATCGGTATTGTTAAGGAAAAAATGGTATCTGAATATCTCTATAGGCTATCACAGATAACATATTAATATATTCCCTAGTGTTTAAAAAAAAAAAAAAACATCAATGAACTTTTTGTCTTTTGCTTGCACTCTCAGAAACAAATGCTTTCGGAACACCCGTGGCCCAACTACAGACCGGCGTTATAAACTTGGCGAATCCTGCCAGCAACTTCACGAACCTGGTGGTTAGCGGTAGTACAGCAATCCAGCAATCTCTGACGCAAGGTAAGCATAAGAGACAGGGTTGTTTTCATTAAGGGAGCAAAGTTGTCAAAAATGTGTGTTTGAACAATGCCTAATACATGTTTTTTTTCCCCTTATAGCTCTGCTGATCGCTGTGGGTGTGCTAAGTCTGAACAGGCTATGAGGAAACCCCCATGAGTCAAGACAAAAAAACATAACTTCCCTAGTGTGCTACTGAATATAAACATCTCACAGGAGGTATACTATCCACAGTGCATCTCAGATTATTAAGATCATTATTAAAACAACTTACAGCAGGTGAAAGTAGGAGTGGTGGAGGGTGGTCACTCTTCTGCAGCCTTCTGACTGCTTTCACATCTGCGAAGGCTCTGAAACAAAGAAGTGAATTAATTTTAAGAGTCCATTTTTGTTTAGTTTTGTAACCACAGGACTGCTGGATTTCTGTCCTGCAAGTTACTTAATTGCAGGCAAACACTCTCTTCCCCAGGTGAAAATCAATCTCTAAATGGTTAGAATAGGGTAAAAATGAGAAGCACTATTACAATTAATCAAACATCAAATCATAATCAATTAAACCACTACCTGGCTTTCACCAGTAGATGGCATGCTTTACACAAATTTGGGGTTTGGGGTCTGGTTACCTTTTAAGCCTACATTGCTACAGTATGGCAAAAAACTCATGACTTGGTGACACAGCAACGTCTGGAGCCATCAAATTATGAAACTGTGATGCCAGGAAAACATCTGTTGGTAAATTTCAACAGTGCATAAGTGTCAAAACGTTGTCAAAAAGCTAATGACGAACTGTTTGTTAACCATGATATTATTTTGTTTACCCTCAGAATAGGCAGATTAGGCAGTGCGCTTATGAAGAACCATAATTATTTTTGCTTTGTGTTTTTTCTTTTCAGCAAAATGCAGAAATGTGTGTTTGCACTGTTATTATCATTATTATTATTATTATTCTTATTATTATAATAATGCTACTCTCTTTTACGTGAATGTACATATTGTTGTTGATTCAACAACAAATTTAAAATGAAGCCTTCATTGGCTGATATATGTGTGTGTGTGTGTGTGTGTATATTAAGGTGTATGTGCAAGTACACATGCAAACAAGCATTGGCTCAGAATGCTATATATGATACCAAATATTGGTGAAACAGATTTTGCACATTGCATTATGTAACCTAAGTTTCTATTATATATTTTTGAAATAAATATTTTATGAAAACTGATTATCTTGGTGGCATTAATACACTGTTAGGTATTGTTGACAAAAACCTAGACTGTATCACCAACAAGCAGATCTGAAGATCTAAATCTGAACCTTTAGCATTATCAAAATGTTTTGTGTTGTGCAACTTTGTGGATTATAGTGCCTTTAAATGAATCTCGTGAGCTCTTATTAACAACATGGGAAGTCGTGTACACAATATGCTTGTCGTTAAAGTGGTTAAGTCGTGAGAACACCGCTGCTAAGCAACGACAATATCAACATTACTGTCGGCATCTAGAAGCCACAGAGACTAACAAATTAGCAAGCTAGCAAGTGGGTAACATAGTGCAGTAAATGCAAAGGCATAATGACAGAGGAAAAAGATGAGGCCGTTGGGAATATCAACATTTTCCTCAGACCTATTATAAAATTATCAAGAAAAACAAAATATGACTAAAATTACAGTATATATTCACTTATTATGCACCATGTTTCCATGGCCTCCGCCATTTCTGACGTCAACAAACACGTCATAACTCGTGAACTCTGAGCTTTCAGAAACGTTCCACTTACGAGGTCATGAATACCACAAGAGGGGAGCGTTGATATTGACTCTTCTCGTGAACACGGTAAACACGACCCCATTTGAAGGCATCCCCCTGAAATTAGTTTTCAGCGTCAGCACAGTTCATTCATTGTAAGATACCAACAAGATGCCAACGTACTGCATGACCAATAATCAGGGAGAATTTAGACTATTAACAGGCAGAGATACAAGTATCATACAAGAGATGCAATAGTGTAATGAAAGCATTAATGGTGGTAGTAACACAAATATCTTACAGAGATACATTAATTAAGAGATTACATATTGTATATAAAATCTACTGACAATACAGAAGAGCAATGAAGAGATGCAAATAGTAATAAGGTAGACTGTAACGGTACGTAACAGTGTTCTGTACACCTTTCACCCTTCAGCGCCATGCCAGGGAGCATTTCTCTGTTGTTAAGAGCCTGACAAGCATGTTTGTGTGCTCATTATCTGGGGCAATATCCATTAGACAGTCTACATTTTGATTGACGTCTTTTGGACCAATAGTTTTTTGAGAAAAGACCTCCGTCTGGTCAGCTAACATTACTGCCAAGCAGGTGAAATATAGAGTGATATTGTGTTTTTTGCTGGCATGTGTCGCCTCACTGTTTTGAGCGATGCTTGTTCATGTCTATGTAGAGTGAGCACAAGCGCGAGCAACAGGACGCTGATTTTCGTTGACTTAACGGCCACAGTTGTCGCTGTTAACAAGCATTTCTGAAAGTTACAAATAGTCCCTTTAATCATACAAGAGATGCAATAGTGTAATGAAAGCATTAGTGATGGTAGTATTAGGACTTTAAGAAGTTTAAACATGCACTATCTACCTTTAAACATGCACTATCTGCAACCATCTTGGACTCTAACCACTGACGCACTTTACACTTACTTACACTATAAATCCTACATACCACTTTATAGACTGCACACATGTACATATTACATTAACGTATTGCACATACTACATTTATTTATTGACGGACTGCACACACTACGTTCACCCATTCACTCTGTATCTTTTATGTCTCTTATTATTGTTTTTATATTTTTTGTATACCTTTACCTCTCCTGTGTTTCATTCTGTTTGCTGATGTTGCTGCTTTGACACCTGAATTTCCCTCCGGGGATTAATAAAGGTTCATCTTATCTTATCTTATCTTAGTAACACAAATATCTTACAGAGATACATTAATTAAGAGATTACATGTTGTACATGTATAAAAGCTACTTTAGCTAACTCAGTTGCTCAAGCAGCTACAGGGCAGGCAAGTAAACAAAACCAAGTACTTACGGTTGGTCATTTGCAGGTGTAAAGACGTCTAGTGTAAAACTGGGCTGAGTTTGGTTGAAAAATAAAAGTGTTTACAAGTCAAGGCTACACATTCCAGCTAGGTAACCATAGTAACGTAAACGGAAGTTACGAACGTTAGCACACATGCGTGCCTTTTATCGTTTTTAAAACGTATTAAACAGCTATTTTTCTAACAAACCAAACATCTGACAACACTTACCGCCGTTTTAAAAGTATTTTCGGGATACCCCAAAGACTATGCAACTGGAAGAAAACGTATTTCCTTTGCTACACACGTTTTCAGACCATTTCCGAAGCTGCTACTACTATTACAGCCAAACAAAGATGGACGCCGGAAGTGACATACGGTATCTTTTTTTTCTTCTTCTTCTTTTTTTTTTTTTTTATATTAGCAAAAGTTAAAATATACAAAACAAGACAGGGAATTAGTTTACAAGGATGATATGCAACATAATCAGATGCAAATAATAGAGGTACCATTATACTGAAAATCAAGAGAGTAAAAAAAATAAAATTAAACCACAAAAAAAGAGAGAAACGTTCTCAGGTCAACAGACAAGAAGCACAAAAGAGCAAGGTAAGATACATTAAAAAAGCAAGGATTGAAATAAAGATGTATAGTCTTTTTAGCCTTTCTGTTAATTTTTTTACATTAATTTGAGCGACTTAAATTAGTTGGCAAAATCATACATGAGCACAGTGAAAGAGGTAGCAGGCTACTGCACTTACAAATATGATATTTATAATATGATATCATCTTGCTAAGTTTTCATTTTCAGGTTCATCTTTAGATCAATCCTTTTAATATGAATTTTACATTTTCACATATATTTTTCATTTTGAAAATGTTCTTTACATACAATGTAAAGGCATTTATTTTAGTGTGTCTTCATAATGTACAGCAAAAGGCAGTACTAGTGAAAAAGTGTGTCGGGTAGCAAATCATCTATTTTCATTTTTATTAGTTATTTTTGGATGATTTCTTTCAAAAGGTGACAATTATTTTGTTGTGGATTTTGGATACTAATTGTCAAAAATATATTGTGTATTTCAAATTACTCTTGGACAAAAACATACTGTGAACTTACAGTAGCATAAATCAAACTCATGTACCTATTTTAATAAGACTGCTTGTTAGATTTGGAGTTCAAAATGGATTTCCTAGCAGGTTTTGGTGGTTCATGAGGGTAAACAAAGTAAAACCCTTCAAACCGGCAGTCATACCAGTTCTTGGTTCCTTAACGTCATCATATGCACCACTGACCTTGCTAAAACAAATAGTGGCTGATGAGCAGTAAGTGCTTTTAGGGCAGAACATCATTTGCAAAAGCAGATTTTTTTTTACAACCAGTGCTACAAAAGAAAGAAAAATTCAGGAGTAGTGTCTGTAAAGCAGTGCCAAATGAGACAGCTGCCAAAGAGGCTATGTTATCATAATATTTTACACGGATCAATACGAGAGTTGATTTGCATTGTATTAACTTCTGTCACTCAGACTTACATATAATAGTTTTCTGACATTTTCAGCCTTTCCCTTCATACCCAAAACTAAAAATGTTAATCTGATAAACGCTATACTTTTCATGGGAATAATGGGAGATTAGTTACACTCTTGGAATCATTAAACTTTTAAAGCATATTTTTGTGCCATTACAAAATGATGGGAGGTTACTAAATAAACAGTATTTTGTAAAATGTTTTTACTTTAAGAAGGCAACACTCAAGAAATTAGAGAATCTTATAAGAAGAATTAGGTAACTATTGGGAAAAGTAGATGTTACAATGAGGAGACAAAGATACAGGATATACTGTAAGGTATTGTAGAAAATATTACTCAATTAGAGTGCATTTAATTTTAATGAGAATTTCTACTACTCATTCTCCGCCATTTATCTTAGGTTTTGGGATACATTTGTCAAGGATAATTTGAAATCTTCGACAATGCTAAATATAAATGCATGAAGAGACCAAATGTAATTTATGAACAAATGCAAATGTCAAAGTGTACATGCTAAATAATAAAATGTTGTTTGGAGAGGAAATAATTGCTTTGAAATGGAAAAAGTAATTAGAAAAGCATTGGCGTTGAGGAAAATGTAGAGGCAAGAGTTGTTTGCAGTAGGCAAATGTCAATCTGGGTGTGTTGTCCTTCATGCAAACTTCACTGACTTCAAATTTACATGTTCTCAAGTGCCATAACAAATAATCCAGTGCAGTATGTGACTGGTAACTACAAAGACACTAAGTACTGTAAGTCTGTGTACTAGTTGGAGTGTATCAGTCTTAATTGTATTTTCATTTAGATTGTTAAGGGATTACCTCCAAAGCCATGAGTGGAAGTCAGTACATCTGGATCCTCAATGGTAAGTCACAGTATTGTAAACTATATATTTATGTTTATATATTTATGCATGTATTTGTCTATTATTATGTATTATTTAATTTGGTTTTATATTTTATTATTTTTATTTGCAATTCATTTTTTTTAAATTTAACCTAAATACTTTATAAAAATAGTTTCCAATGCCAGATGATTTAAAACTGCAATATCTCTACATGTTTTTGCCAATGGGGGCAGAAAAACATAAAAACAAGGTGACAAATACACAGCCACTCCCAAATCCCCCCAAATCCGCAGCTCTTAAAATTAAAATTGCTTGTGTATTAGCATTTAATTGCCCACTTTGTCATCCAACGGACAAAGCAACATTATCATTTCAATTGAGAATTGTGTCTGTCGACTCAAAAGTCCAATATTCACTCTTTATAGCTATATTTTCGTCTCCACCCCTGAGAAATGCATATCAGCATGCATATTATGGGTTTATCAGAGCTTTTTATGATGTAAGTGGCTAAGATCTAACTAGACAGCACCTTTGTGAGTCTTCAAACCAAAACAATTAGCTAAAAAGCTCCATAGAGCTGCAGAGAGAGTTCATTTTTGCCATCTTGCCACTATAAGTGACATTATAGAGCAATTTGAATTAGCGTTAATCAAACATATGGTCAAATATGAGAAGCTTGTAGAGCAAACTGAAATCAGGACGCCCCTTCTTTCATTTGACTGTTTCTGTTTAAACTGATTAGTTCAAAATATAACTAACATATACTGTATATGAAAATGTACATATCATTATTGTTTACATCATTTTATAACTGACAGAAAATCAAGCACATCTCTAACCATGTTGTCTAATTATTTAACAGGCATTTCCCTCATGCTGACATTTCAAGTGCTGGCAGGTAAACAGTTTTTTTTCTCTCAATACATTCCGCTGTTTTCTTGTCTAATAATTATTTTGTTTGCCAATAAGGTACTGTTCTTCAAAATGTGGCACTGTATAAAAAAGCTTTCCAGTCTTCACAAAGCTCCGCCTCGGGTGCTGCTGATGTAGCAGTTGATGGGAACAAAGACCTGAGAATTGAAAAGGGATCCTGTATCGTCACCAGTGAAGAGTCCGATCCCTGGTGGAGGGTTGACTTGGCGAATGTGTACAACATCAATGCTGTGACGATAACCAGCACAAATATCCAGGAAATGCTGAATGGTGTCGAAATCTGGATTGGAAACTCAGTAAAGACCAATGACACCAAAAACATCAGGTGAACCAACTTGATACTGTACAGACCCGTATAATACATCTCCCATTCGGATATGAAATGCTCTTCACACTTTTCTTGCTTTTCTTCTCCATACACAGGTGTGCAGTCATCTCTCACATCCCGGCTGGACGCACATTTTACTTCCCATGCAGCGGTGCAGAGGGACGCTATGTCACTGTGCTTCTCCCGGGAAGCAAGAAGATTCTAAGTGTCTGCGAAGTTGAGGTGTTCCCCACAAGCCATGGTAATGACACATGACATGTAATGTAGATAAGTCTAGTATACATTTGTATGCCCATATTTCTGCTGCTATTTTTTATGGATGTAGTTATGTCTCTAGCTCTGGCACAGGAACATAACATCCCCATTTTTAATGATTGGTCAACTGTCTCTCCAACCAGGAACAAAACGGCTGATCAATTTCCATGCACTTGATGCATCATTGTTATTTCTTTAATGCCTTAACGCAACTTGTGATTTTTAGGTTGTAGCGGGCTCAGTTTTAAAGCTAGAGTGAAGGTACTGGTATCATATGAAACTAGAAATATTAGGAATCCATTTTCATAATAGCTTGTCAAGAAATAGGCTAAGTAACGCCCAAAACTTATGCTAAATTTTGGCGAGGAAAAACTGGCATGGGCATTTTCAAAGGGGTCCCTTGACCTCTGACCTAGAGATATGTGAATGAAAATGGGTTCTATGGGTACCCACGAGTCTCCCTCTTTACAGACATGCCCACTTTATGATAATCACATGCAGTTTGGGACAAGTCATAGTCAAGTCCGCACACTGACAGCTGTTTGCCATGTTATGATTTGAGCATATTTTGTATGCTTTGTCATTGTTTTGTGTAGTTAATTGATTTCCAATAATAAATATATACATACATTTGCACAAAACAACCATATTTGCCCACTCCCATGTTGATAAGAGAATTAAATACTTGACCAATCTCCCTTTAACATACAATTTGAACAGATAATAAATGTGCGATTAGTTTGCAATTAATCACGATTAACTACGGACAATAACGTGATTAAATCGCGATTAAATATTTTAATCGATTGACAGCCCTAACACCTTCACAAAACATGATCCATTTAATATTTAATATAATATGTTTCTAGTCAATTAGCCCATCTTTGTTTCCAGCAACTTTTCACTCTTATTAATTTTATAAATTTCCTTTTCCATTCTATATACTGTATGTCATCTATGTTGAAATACAATTTTTTTCAATGTCTTATTTGTTTGAGTGCTGTAATTCTCAGGATCCAAAAAAGATGTAATTCCTCCTTTTGTAGGCTTTTGGGACGTGTTCCCAGGAGTATATTGTGTTTTTTAGGTACCTCGCGATGCATCGTTGTTATGACATGACAGTCCAGCCACAAGGAACTATAAATCTAACCATCTGTCTATTGTTGTTTCAAGTACATCCTTTACCCAACGTGGCACTGAAAGGAATTGCCACCCAGTCCAGCACATATGCCTCTTTCACTACTGCCTCCAAAGCCATCGACGGGAGACGGAACTCATTCTACCAGGATGGGTCTTGTACCCACTCCATGCCTGAGGCCAACCCCTGGTGGAGGGTGGACCTGCGACAAGTACATATAGTCTCATCCGTCAAAGTCACCAATCGAGGAGACTGCTGTGCCGAGAGGCTGGATGGAGCTGAGATCCGAATCGGGAACTCTCTGGAGAACAATGGAAATAACAATTCAAAGTACTGACATGAATTTCAGAACATGCAGCATCCAATATACATTTTATATTACAATTATTAGAGCAGTAATATTTCAGTATTGACATGATGCAACTTATCCTGATACAACATAATAGCTACCCATAAACAGGGACATCGGCCAGCCTATTAGCTGCCACTAGAGAATCCAATAAAACCATTTCTGTAAAAATATGATTTCCCCAAAAACATATTTCTAATCTAACTGGTCATGATCACCTGCCATTATTTCAGCTGCTGATTGGCTAGTACTCTGGCTGGGCTGTCAATGAGCGAGGAGTGACGTCTAACTGAAGACTTGCCTTGATGAGAGGACTGACAGATTGCATTTCCATTCGAATTTTGACACCAAAAGATCATGGTGACATGTAAATGTAAATGCAATAGACAGGGGGCGCTGTTTCGTGGGCACATTTAATTGCCAATGCATTGTCATTTGAATAAAAACAAACAAACATAGCAATTAGAAATGCAATTGATTGAGCTTTCATTGTAATTTTTCATCAAAATAATTCAAATTGGATTGAGGATTGCATTGCCACTTTGCATATTGAATTAACAATTGCAAAATCCATTTTCAAATTGCATTACTATTGCACATTGAATTGACAATTTGCGAAATGCATTGCCATTTGAATAAAGAGGCCAAAAAAAGTCCATGCTTAGCAATCACTCCATTTTTTTCAAATTTTGTTTATTGGGTTTTGCATGACAGTAAATTGCATCATTCGAGCATTTATTAAAAGTAAAAAAGTTATATATTCCGTTTATACAAAGACATTATAAAATGTGACAATTGACATATTGCTAAACAACAAAACAGCCCGGCATGGCGCATAATTATTCTAATTTCTGTGGCAACTTCTTAACAATTTACTTAATGTCAGCAAAAAAAAAGTGAAACTCTCTTCTTGCTGACTTCTGTTAAAGGACCAGTGTGTAACATTTCGGGGGATCTACTGTATTAGCTGAAATGGAATATAATATTCTGTTTTCAATAGTGTATATTCACCTGAAACTAAGAATTGTTTTGTTTTTAGATTAGCTTAATGAGTCCTTCATATCTACATAGGGAGAGAGTCCTCTTCATGGAGTCAGCCATGTTTCTACAGTAGCTCAGAACCATGGATGCATAAAGAGAACTGGATACAGCGTTGTAGGCGAGCGCTATTAGTAGATTCGGCTATTAGCGCATTTTACAACTTTTAGGCCCTAATGATTTAAATAAGGGTTATTGTTCGTACTGGGAAGTTGATCTATCTAAACAAAAAATATGATCCTAATTCCCAATGTAAGACTATGGGGAAAAGTATTTTTGGGCCCAATGGCATCAGGTGAACAACACGGAAGTTGCATTTCTGTTTGGCCACAACAAAAAATTGCTTCAAAACTCGGCACTCTTCTAGGGGGCTTGCCCAGAACCGACAAACCAAACACTGGCTCTAAAGGAACTTTTGTGTTTTTACGTTACCCGAAGGCCACTGTACAGACGCTTCTGAAACTGCAGTAACGTGAGCGCAAAACCATGATACGGCCAGCTGTCTGACTTCCATTGCTCCTAAAGTAGTGTTATTATGGTAAGGATGACCTCTGAGCGAGGCGAACGGCATTACCACGGTTTTGCACTTGGTGGCTCACGTTACCACAGCCTTGGAAAGGGAGGAGTGAGCGGAGGGTAACTCAGTTGGTTGCAATCTGCAACCACACCACTAGATGCTGCCAAGCTCTTTATAAAAAAATAATTTTGAATCTAATGAGAGAAGGCTTAAAAAAGTGGACTCATTTCCAGAATTCAAGACTTTCTGTTGTTCTCTTTTAACAAGAAGCCCACAAGATAACCAAAATAACTATTCCCCCCACTGCCTCCACTATTAGGTGTGCTACCATCTCCAACAGAGCAGTTAAAACCAACACATACCACTGTGATGGAGGCAGCATGGAGGGCCGCTTTGTGAACGTGATTATTCCCGGAAAGCAGAAGATTCTCGCCCTGTGCGAAGTGGAGGTGTATGCAGGTATAACTGTGACTGACTTGCTTTGATTTATTGAAACACAACACTCTGATATTGATTAATTTCTTTTTTCTTTCACTTTAGTGGAACCTCTAGCAGACGTGGCCTTTAAGAAACCAGCACAACAGTCATTTTCATTTTATTCCAATGGGGTGGCTTCTAATGCTGTCAGTGGGTGTAGAAGTGGAGACTTTCTTGAAGGATGCTGTAGCCATACTGACCTATGGTACAATCCCTGGTGGAGAGTAGACTTGTTAGCTGTGCACAAGGTTAGTGCTGTCTCCATCACGGGCAGACGAGACTGTTGTGCTACAATGCTTACGGACGCAGAGATCCGGATTGGGAACTTACGAACGGGATATGACTTCAAAAACCCTAAGTGAGGCATACTACAGTATCTACACTTAGAATATGTGTCAGTAAATAATTACAAAATATCTTTTGATTTAGCTGCACAACAAAATTAAGCCATTTATATTTTGGAGAAATTGCCACCACTGGTCATCCATTATGTTTCTCTTCCGCCATCAGATGTGGTGTGATCTCACCACCAGTGGGTCCATCAGCGCAAACCTTCGACTGTGCAGGCATGGAAGGTCGCTATGTCAAAGTGATCATTCCAAGATATTCGCATGTGGTTCTGTGTGGGGTGGAAGTGTTTGCTTCTCTGGCAGGTACAGTATGGTTCTTGAGCAGTAAATGGAAATCAAACAAAAAACAGAGAAATACTGTTTTACATTTCTGAAGCTAAGTGTTATACAGTATATGCACGTTATTGTTCAGCTGATGAGCAAGTGATATATATTTTTTTCTTTCACTTCAACTTTACTCCATTAGACCATTGACTGTGTATAGAGTACTACAGGAATAAGTCCTAAAACCCGAAAATGAGTTAGCCGGTTCCCTCGCCTGGAAGTCAATGGGTTTTTGACTGGGTTTTTATTTAAATGCCTGAAATAAGGTCTGTGGTTAACACAAGCTTAAAAGATTTTAACGTTTTGTTCTACGATATAACATTTTGAAGCCTTTATGTGCCTTAAAAAAGGCGGTTGCTAACAAGTGGCTCAATGAGACTACTAAACGTCATCACGCCGACTCGTCCTCCTTTACAGCCTCGTTGTGTATACTCGCGTTAATACCGTGGTGTAGTTCGTTTATAGTCTAACGTTAGCTTTTTACTGCTGGCGACTGCATTCGAACTTCAAAAATCAAAAAGTGGTGTTCTTGCTGAACAAAACGTGTCATACACATTTCTTTGCCACAGAGCTTATTTTCTGCATTAATCCAAAACCCGATGGAAAAATCCCATTGGCTTTTTGTTGAGGAAACCAGGATGATGCTAAGTTCCTGGTTGGCATACAAAAATACGTCATCCCTGGAGCACTCTACAAAGATGGATGACATGGCAGCTCCCCAAAAGTGAAGCCAAAACATCTGGATCGCCCCGTGGTAGCTGGCTGCAGTACAGGTCATAAATCCCGCCCCCTCAATGTTAGCGGATGGGACATGGGCCAAAATAAATAAAGTCAAAGTACACTTCAAATACATTTTTCCCAAAGATGGTTTCTAAATCTCAAAATGGCAGCTCCCATATCCGGGATATTTTGGCTTCACTTCTGCACAGTGGGAGGAAGTGGAGACCTGTCGTCCATCTTTTTATACAGTCATTACATCAGACAAAATGATAATACAACAGCTTGATAAGATTTGGATTGATTACAGTGACTCTTTGGCTACAAAGCTGGGTGCTGGTTCATTCATTTTGGAATCTGTATCTGTATCAAACATGAATTGGGCCAACTGAAAGCTAACGACATTCTTTTTCTCCAGACCCAGAAGCTATCACTCCTTTTTCTCCTCCTACCGCTCCTCCTCCACCTCCTGCTCCTCTTCCTCCCACTGTGAGCGTGCTGCTGGGTGGCAGGAATGTGACGGTGGTGGGAGAGAGGCTTTGCTGGTCCGACGCTTTGTTCTTCTGTAGACGTCACTACTGGGACCTGCTCAGCCTCTGCAGCCAGGAAGAGCAGAGCGAGGTGGAGCAGCTGCTGAGCGGCAGTCCTTTCCCCCTCACAGACTACGTCTGGCTGGGGTTACGCAGGTACTCCATCATGACACTGACGCTTTAGAGATTTAGTTAGTGCTCTGATTCAGGGCAAGCTGTATGAATGGACGGGTATACAGTATGTTCAGTGTCCCACTCAAGCACAACTCAACATGACATTATAAATTAGCTGATGATGATTTTTTATTTACATGATGACCTCTCTGATAATCACCTTAAAAGTTCTAAAGTTCAAAATTTAAAGGGACTCTATGGAAGAATCAGAAATGGCAGGTTAACAGTGACACCTGTGGCCATTAAGTCAACTACAGTCAGCGTCCTGTTGCTCGCGCTTGTGCTCGCACTACAAAGACGCGAGAGAGCATCGGTCAAAACAGTGAGGAGACACACACGTGACTGAACGTGATTGACAGCTAAAACCACAATATCACTACACTGTATATTTTGCATGCTTGGCAGTAAGTAAACAAAATGAAGATGTCTCCATGAATCGAAGGCCCGGCCAATGTTGATCCTAGTGTTAACTTTTCCTGTTTTAGCCTCCCGACTATGGTCGGAGGGCACAGGGGAGAGACCGTAGTTTTGGTCGGAGTCGATAACGTTACTGGCTCCTGAGTTAACCCCTGTCACTTCACTCAGCTGCCGGGAGGAGCTGCCTATGAGTAAAAAGTTACATACAGTCCCTTTAAAAGATTATAATGTTCCAAGAAGGTGACAAGTTGGCCTCGTGATGAAGGTCCAAGCAGGTGCCCTGCCCTGTTCTCTTTCCATGCAGTCCAAATTCTTAAGGATTTGATTATTACAGATTTTTACATAGTCAAAAGACACATCTTTTAGTCAAATATGGTGTGCCATTAAGCTCATTTGAATTGCAGCCATTCCGAAGCAGACAATGCTTTGCTAACAGCTTTCACTGCAGCCGCACCCTGTGACAAACGTACTGCAACATTAGAGCTGAAAGAGGCAGTCAATTAATCTATTTGTTGATTGACAGGAACTTTATTGCATGATTAATTGTTTCAGTTGTGCAATCGAGTGAAAGCATTTGCTGGTTCTGTCCTCTTAAGTGTGAGGATTTGCTGCTTATCCATCCATTATCTGGACTTGTTGCCCGACTATTACAGGACTGACACATAGAGACAGACAACCATTCACACTCACATTCACACCTATGGGCAATTTAGAGTCATCAATTAACCTTTGCTTTGGACTGTGGAGGGAAAACCCATGCTAACACAAGGAGAACTTGCAAACTCCACACAGAAGGGCCCCAAGCCAGATTTGAACCTGCGACCCTCTTGCTGCTAACCACTGCTCCACTGTGCCGCAATCAATTGAATATCTTAGGGTTTTAGACAGTTGGTCTGACAAAACAAAGCATTTGGAGCTGTCACCTTGAGCTTTCAGGAACTTGTGAAGGGCTTTCATCACTGTACGTTGCATTGACAAAACGATTAATCAAAAGAATTCTGAACTAGAGACCATCTTGGGATGGGATCACATCAGCAGAGACACCAAATCGGGCCTTACTTCTGGCACCCTTGCTCGGACCACAACTATTTTCAAACTCTGCCTTCATTCTGATCTCAACTATACACCTGTAAAGTTTCGTGACTGCGTCTGGTGCAGTTGTCCCGGTATCGCGGTGATAAAATCCGTCCACAGACAGAAATAGAAACACCTGGCAAAGTATTCAAAACCTCTACTGTGGTAATTCCCGCAACAGTGGGCGTCTCCAGGAAATTTTGCCATGATGAACAATACCAGCTGTCACGGCTGATAATAATTAGAATAATTGTAGCCCTACATAACATCATGAAGATATAACTGTATAATTAAATGTTTTAAATATATATTTCTGCTGTGTTGCTGTAGGGACGATTACAGATAATAACTCTATTTGGCAGATCCTTAATGGGCGAAAGTTGGTTCTGGATGTCCGGCGAGTCCATGGAATTCACCAAATGGCCACGAGACTTCGCCCCTCACCATTACTCCAACCCCTGTGGCGGCATGGCCAAAGGAGGGCTCTCCCTGTGGGAGGACCAGCCTTGTGAGGAGTCCCTAAACTTCATCTGCCAGTCAGGTAGGTGGGGTTACACCTCACGGTCACATCCTGCACGTATTTTACTTCACTACAATACATTCACCCGTTCTTTCTGTGCTTTAGGTGCTGACCAGGGAGCAGGAAGAGTGTATTTCGACAGCACCAGCAAACCCGTAACTCCTTAGTTTATGGGAATCTGTATTTTTAAGCTAGAAATACTACACTCCATGTGTGATATCAACTAGTGCTTGAATGGCACTTTGAGATTTTGTTTTTCTGCACAAAACATAGATCAGTCTCAACCACCTGGATGCATTCCATTTCATGCTCTTCATAGTATACCAGTAGCTTGTTACCCGTTTCTGAGTGGCTCGCTAAAGGTTCAAAGAATACATTTGATAACACAAAGTCACTTTGTAAAACTGTGTAAATTTCTTTCCAAAATAAAAATTTCTATTCATTCAAATTCACAGACATCCCACCCCCTTCTGACACAAAATGATTATTTTCCAATCAATTAAACGAGTAACGCTGCTTTCAAGTTTGGTTCCATCAGTGACGCAGTAACATTAGGCGATGTTAGCATCGCACACCAGGGCGATGCTAACGAAAAGTCATTTTTACTGTGGAAGGTTCCTAACGGAGTGAAAAGACCCAATGTATCCAAGTAGCAGATATAGCGTAATAGAGGCGATGTCTGCTATTGGTGATGTACAACTTAGTACTATGAGTAGTTCTTTCATTTTGTCAAATTAGCATCTGAGAGGTGGAGACCCCTGCAGTAGTGACTATACTATAGTGTGAAATTGCATTCTTACATAATGTATCCCTATATATGTTTTACATGTTTTATCTATCAGTAAGATGTGTAGTACACGTAGTTCCTTAGGTTAAATTTCATTATCCTATCATTTCTGCTGGTTTTATGATTTGTGAAAGACCCTGGAGATGAGAAATGCAGAACTGAACTATCAATAGCAACTTTCACCACATCAAAAGTAGTTGGATTTGCATTAAAACAACAGAAAATGTGAAACTGCTGCATATTTATTCTGTAATTGTGTGACTGACGTTGAGGTAGAAAGGAATTAAATCATTGAATATACAGGTAGTCTATTTGTTGACACGTGTAAATAAAGCTGATTGATTACATTTTTGATTAGAGTAAAGTTAATTTTGAATAGTCAAACCGAAAAAATGAAGATGCTAATGAACATGTGTCAACCAGTTATGGCATCAGGACAGTGACGGTTTATGATCTACCTGTTCAGGTTGCATAACTGGCACCACCACTTGCCAGTGTACGGTTTAACCCGCCCAGTTTTTACCAAGAACATGAAAGGTACAATTACCAGGACACACGTCTCTAAATCATAGTGCCTTGCATTAGGGTGTGGAGCAATCCTGTGGGTTTAAGGGGAGTTTGAGTAATTAGTTTTGGCTACAACAACATTAAGGAGTGTCTTATATAAACTGAGCTCAAGATGGATGAACACACCCAGAGGGAAACTACCTGGTTCTTCTTGTCCTTCTTGCTAGGTATAATTACTTTTACTCAGCACCGAAACCCCAACAAATGATGCAACATTCAGTGAGAGTCAAATGCGATCAAATGCTTTCGAAACCCAACATGTAATTTTTTTCATTTTTACATCATCCATCTTTATGTTTCTGAAAAACTAGAAACAAGAGCTGTCGCTAAATTCTTTAGGGCATTAATGCAACGTACAATTTTTTCATGTGTATGGGGCTCAATTTTAAAGATACTGGCATCATATGAAACTAGTAAAGCTAAGGAATCTATTGGTACCAACCATGTCATACTAGCTCGTCGCGAAGGAGGTTAAACAACGCTCCCACATATGCTAAATTTTGGCGAGGAAAAACTGGCATGGCCATCTTCAAAGGGGTCCCTTGACCTCTGACCTCAAGATATGTGAATGAAAATGGGTTCTATGGGTACCCACGAGTCTCCGCTTTACGGACATGCCCACTTTATGATAATCACATGCAGTTTGGGGCAAGTCATAGTCAAGTCAGCACACTGACACAATCGCAGCTGTTGTTGCCTGTTGGGCTTGAGTTTGTCATGTTATGATTTAAGCATATATTTTTTACTAAATGCAGTACCTGTGAGGATTTCTGGACAATATCTGTCATTTTTTTTGTGTTGTTAATTGATTTCCAATAATAAATATATACATACATTTGCATAAAGCAAGTATTTTTGCCCACTCCCATGTTGATAAGAGTATTAAAATACTTGACAAGTCTCCCTTCAAGGTACATTTTCAACAGATGACAAATATGTGATTAATTTGCGATTAATCATGATTAACTATTTTAATCGATTGACAGCCCTAGTTTCCGTTAAACTAGAATCAATCAGGTAAAAGCACATGCCATATAGAAATGTTGTCACCCTGTTAGATATACTGATAGATCACCTCTCTGTGCATTCCAATACCCATACTACCATACTACTTAGTATGCCAGAAACAGATTTAGTATGTCCCAATACATAGTATGTCAACTACAGTATGCCAAAAATAGCAGGATGTCCTTCTGCATCCGGCCGCATTTTGCAATACGCAAGCCAGCATGCTTTTCTGGCTATTCTTACCCACAATCCTCTGTGCAGCAGATATAGAGTGCTCCAGGGATGACGTATTTTGGTAGGCCAACCAGGAAGTGAGCATCGCCCTGGGTTCCTTCCCCTAAAAGCCAATGTGATTTTTCCATTGGGTTTTGGATTATTGCACAAAAATAATTGTGTGGCAAACAAACGTTTATGATACTTCCGAGTTTTGTTCAGCACGATAAGCTTAACAGATGAACACCGCTTTTATGATTTTTGAACTGTGAATGCAATCGTCAGAAGTAAAAAGTTAAAGTTAGGTTATAAACAAACTACACCATGGAGGGCAGGAGGACAAGTCAGCGTGATGACGTTTACTACTCTCATTTAGCTACTTGTTTGCGTTTTTTTAAGACACATAATGGCTTCAAAATTCACGAGAGGGGTATTTATTGACATATTTTATGTCGTGGAACTAAATGTTAAAATCTCTTCAGCTTGTGCTATGCACAGACCTTATTTCAGGCATCTAACTAAGAACCCATTCAAAAAACCCATTGACTTCCAGACGAGGGAACCAGAAGTGATAAAATGCTAACTCATTTCAGGGTTTTAGGACTCATTCCTGGAGCACTTTATATGAGCAAGAGGGTCAAAGTTCAAGGAGCATAATGAAGTAGTTTGATCAAATTGTATGCATACTGAATGCAACAGTACATACCTTGTAAGGGCAGCTGCAGTAGGCTATATAAAAGTAAAAAGAAAAAGTATGTGATTTGGAACGCACCCAGTCTGCAGTAAGCTCCTTTTTTCTCCTCTACTTTTCCATTATTGCAATATCACACAATAACCACAGGGAGACGCTGTTGAATTATTGTTGGGGATGTTCACCACCGGCTCCATTCCTTCACTCATTACAGCAGTCCAAACACAAACCACAGAGGTTCAATTTTGCAATGCTATAGCAACCAGTGTGTAACAATTATAGGGCAAAAAAGCAATAAAAGACATAAGAAATGGTGAGTAATGGCAACTGGTTTAAGCCTAAAATGTGACTTTGTGTATATATATATATGAAGAAAAAGTTAGTCTCCATCGCTATGATGTAAACACTTCTCCACTGCAGGTCTACTGAGTGGCATTAACACATGGTTTACATAGGTAACAGTGTCAAGTCAATTTTAAACACAGTATTTTATGTTCTGTCTGAGGTGACTTAAAGGAGCGGTGTGTAGGATTTCGGGGGATCTATTGCCAGAAATATAATATTAATAAGTATGTTTTCTTTCGTATATAATCAACTGAAAATAAGAATTATGTTTTTGGTAACTTAGAATGAGACGTTTATATTTACATAGAGAGCGGGTCCTCTTCATGGAGCGGGCCGCTATGTTTTTACAGTAGCCCAGAATGTAGAAATCAAACATTGGCTTTAGAGAGAGCCATTCGCGTTTTCGCGTCAGCCACCGTAGTTCACCTACACGCTTGGCACACGGGAGAATTTTCAGTTGGTTACAGTGTGCAACCTCACCACTAGATGTCGCCAAATCCTACACACTGCACCTTTAAGTCCGGTAATGACAAAAAAAACATAACTTTGTTGTACAAAGTTGAACTTGAGGAAAAGTGAATAGATAGCAACTCTACGTGAGTGATTACATTCGTTTACATGGCCCAATAACATTGTAAGGGTTTGTTACGGAAGGATTCACATGGAATCAAATTAGATGCATGATGTAAATCGTATTCTCAGACACTGTTAATCCCATAAATAATGTACTGTATACCCGGTTTTAAATCAGACTATTGGGGATTAACCTGAGAGGACACTTAATCTGTGAACCCATCAAGCCTGGCTAACATGTTTTTGGAAAATAGCTTTTAAAGAGGCTCTCCACATGACGTTCAGTTTATTTGTCGTGGCAAGCACTACTTAGCGAGTGAAAACGGAGGTTTCATTTCTTATGTGACTCTGGGGGAGCTGTTTAAAGTCCGGGAAAGTAGCCCCTGATTTCTTCAGTGTAATCTCGGTTTTGGCTCTGAGACATTTTTAACAGAAAGTGAGCGTTACAAACGGGGGCATGGAGTGTGAAAGGTGCTAAATGGGAGATTGGGAGCATGTCTATTGCTGTTTAAGATGCACTGATATGCACTAAAAGCAAGCATGGCCGGCCCGGCTATGTCAACAAAGCACGGAGAAGCTCAGATTACAACACACACAGAGGGAGAGAGCGACTTCATTCTCTGCTCAGGTAGACAATACTCCTCTAATCTTTACCTAGCTGTTACGGTCTCAGAGTGACCGTTCGTTATGGTTTATATTGTTGTATGTTGCTGTGCTGCGCTCTCCCTTTGCTCTTTTCTTTTGGTGCGCTCTGCTGTCCCTCCGCTCCGAGATGACATCATGTCTAGGGGATCTAGGGCCACAACTCCGGACCGCCCTCAGTTGGATGCCCTCAGTTTCCCGCCGTTTGTGGTCCTGCCTCTGATATGTCACCGCTGATTATCCAATCACCAGCCGGCTCTGGGTTGTAACACTAGCTAATAGTTGTTAGCTGCTATGTTAATGCTCTGAATATCGTATAGAGAAAGACAGGGATTTACAAGGTAGGGGAATTCCAATAAAAGACAGCGGTAAGTAACAAAGTACATTTACTCAAGTATTTAAGTACAATTTTGATGTACTTGTAGCCTATTTTACTTGAGTATGTCCATGTTATGCTACTTTATACTTTTACTTACATTTCAAGAGCTGTAGTTACTTTTCAAATCAAGATGTTACATACAACATATATAATCAGTTTCTAAAATAGAAAAATTATTTGGCTAATGAGTTGCATTATGGGAAATGTAGGATCCAGAGTTTTTTTTTAAACTTGACCCACACTAGCATCTGAAAGTCATGATATCTCGACCTCTGCCGCATCAAGTTTGACCATTCTTTTTAAAAATGTGTCTCCTGCACGTCTAGTAACGTTGTGGAAGTGCAACACTATATCGCTGGAATAGACCTTTAACCCTTCTTCAATGTCGGATAGGTGGCAAAAGGGCAATTTCAGTGACCCAGGAGAAGGTATGCACTTCATTGAGAGACAGTTTACAACCTTCGCTGCTGGAGTAAAATCCATTCCGCTAAAAATAAGCTACTTGTAAATGCAATTTGGTGTGTGTGTGTGTGTGTTCCCTATTCTGTAACAATTCTCTGCCATTATGAGACATTTTGGAAGCATATAAACAGGAAACATTATTTGAGTATTTTGCACCAACCCTAAATTACAGACTTTTATTATCTCCTAATGAGAATAAAGAAAGTGTGATTTCAACAATAAAACATCAGAGGGCTTTTTTTTTTACAATTACGCCTGGGTGGGGTAACAGCTTTTTCATTGTCTATTCATTTAAGTTACTCTGGGGGGATACATGGAAAGTTTGAGTGCAGAGAGGGACTGTAGTGCTCTTGTTAGGTGAGAGGAGGGGAGGGAAGGAGAGGAGGGGAGTGCGTGGGACTGCTGGGCAGACGGAGAGAGGGGAGGAGGGAGAAAAAAAAATGCAGCTTGGACATTCCCAGGCTGGGAAACACAGCGGAGAGAGGGGAAGAGAGGAGGACTGTTTTCACGCACTACATAAAGAAGGGTGAAAATCGCTTTAAAAAGGAGGTAATGGAGGCTGTTTGATAACAGAGAGGGGAAAGTTTTTTGTGGAGAATGCGGAGAGGAAGCAAAGGAGCTGAGGGCTATGTAGGAATTCGTGACTGAAGTCATGGTAAGTCCCCCTTTTTTCTTAAACTATAGAGAAGTTTGTCTGGAAAGTGCTAAAAGTAATAGCTTTTCTATTAAGGGAGGTTTCCAAACTCCTTTAGGGACTCAGTCCTATGAAAGGTGTTTTCTGTTTTTCATCTATGGCAACATGACTTTTTTGAAGTTTTGTCTACCTTTAATTTACTTTACATGTACTTTTTTTTTTTTTTAAGATTTGCATTTACTTGATACAGATGTTTTTACAGTTTACACACACACACAGACTTCCACATGTGCTCCAAAAGCTCAAAACAGCATTTTACTTGAATCATTCTCATAAAAGGCATGTGTTTGATTTGGGAAGTCAGCACTTATAAACTCCCAAGTTCACAAAGTTGTCAACTCCCAATGACAGCAAATTCTAATGATTTAAGTAGTGTGACGTTGGTGATTTTTGTGGTGGACTTGGAGAGGGAATCAAGGGCTCTCTGTTGCGTCTCTAGGGAGTTTGTTTACCATCCCCACCCACTCATGGTCTGATCAGTGACATACAGAGGCAGAGAGACAGAAGGATGAGTCAGGCAAGACACATGTCATGCACACACATAAGCAGAGAGAGAAATTGAAGAGATTAACAAAGAAAGATTTGGATTGTATCGTACCGCTTCTGTCTGTCGGGCAGGGTGGAGTAGTTTGGCAGGGAGAGCAAGAGAGAAAAAAGCAGAGAGAAAAGAGAGAGCTGGAGTGGGGAAAGAGTGGAATAAAAGAGGAGGGTAGGGTTACTTTTTATTTTAGGAGACTTGGACGGCAGTGACGGTGGTTTCGGTGATGCCACATTTTCCACATTGGACCTGGGAGAAAAGGAGAGAGAGAGAGAAATTGAAAAAAAGAGAAAGGGGGAACAAGGGATGGCATGGACTTCGGGGGAGGAAGAACATGTGCTTCATCTTCCTCTTTAGGGTGGAAAACAGTAACAGATGTACACACAAGAATACAGCAAAGTACAGAAATGGAACATTTCCTGTAACACCTGGAAGCGAATTTAACGCCTTAACACACACCTGTGTAAGCCGTGTGAGCGACCCTCCAAATGTGTCAAAAAGACTTAACACATGAGGAATGTGTGCATGCATATACTGGCTCAGGGACAAACATGGCTGCTAAGTCATGCACGTAGGTGTTAAAAATGCATCATACAGTACAGGCCTACAGTGGCACACACTGCAACCTTTGCCAAGAATATGTGACAGAGGGTATTTCCATTCCATCTGTCTGGTGAGCGCTGATTTTGAAACTCTTAATGGGATGTACCAGTCCTCCAGTCTGGCCAGGCGGGGAAAAAAAAAAGTCTGATGAAAGTTATTGCAAACGTGTTTGTTTTAAGCTGCTTGGAGTACCAGGCGGGTGGAGATAACAGCAGTAGAACAATCCAGACGGGGTCAGCGATGTTGTCAATCACATCTTTAACTTGAGTTTCCTGTGATTGTCAAGACTCCCTGACGTAAACAGTACACGCGGACCAAGAGATGGATACTTTACAAGTTTCATTGGCATCTTTATTGGATGTTCAAATGGTTTGTTTGTTTTTAATTCGCCTTTCATCATCATGTAATCCAGAATATAGTGTGGCGGTACGGACATAGAGTATAGAAGCAAAGAGGCGAAACTCTGGTGCTTTATTGACAATAGATGGTGCCGCCATTTTGGACCGAAAAAATAATTGACTTTCACTTCTTAACAATATATGCTCTTTGGTACGGATTCCCCCAGATTACAGCTGTAAGTAGCAAGTAGCCTGAGAACCAGTTCCCAACCATTTAATACAGAGATACTTACATGGAGGAACAAATCTCACAGCGCCTTCTCAATGAAAAAATGCCTCTTCAATAATAAACAAATGCGTCTTCGATAATAAGTGTATAAAGGGGGTTGCAATGAAAAATAAACTAATATACAAAATGAAGCCTACAGGTGTTATTGATTATCGTTTGGCGAGCTAAAAACCCTTGCACGGATAGTATTAAGGTCTGTCTTGATGCAGGTAACCTAGTGGAGAGGTGTTTTTTAATATTCACTCCAGCTAGGTTTCAGAAAGCTCAAAATCACCCTCAATCAGAAAAGTTAAGACAGTAAAGAAGTCTCAAAAGTTCCTAAAGACAAGAGTTTCTGGCTGACAATATCTGCTGCAATGAGATTTGCATAAAGTCAAGGAGGATCACGCTTCAACTTTCAGCAAAGAGTACAGCAGTAACGAGACGTCAACAGCTGTTGCAGCCATTTCGGACTGAAAATGCTTATTATATTTAGAATATTTTTTTGTTGAACACAGACCATTTTGGTAGAATATAACAAGAGAATAGAAATAAAATAGAATTTTAATTTTGTACGACACTTTTTAGGCAGACGTTTTACTGGTGTGTGGTAGTCGCTTTCAGTCCAAAATGGCGGAAGCATAGCTTTGCTGCTGGGCGCCGACGTCGCAATGGGACAAAAACTGACTTTCACTTCAATATACGCAATATACATTCTTTGCTTTCAGTTTGACCTCCAAATTAAGTGCTTTTTATAAAATGGCTGAACTGTTGGCTTCTTTACAACCTTGTTTACAACGGTTAGAAATGATAGAAAGCTACAAAAGTAACACCCAAGCAATGAACTAGAATTGTTCTTTAAGTTTTACTCTTCACCAAGCTACTATCTTGCTACATTGATGTGATGGGACAGTTATGCTGGCCACTAAACATTCTGCTTAGCCTAGCAAAGCCTAAACTAGGTTGCCTCAGGAAATGTCACACACTAGAAAAGACCAATAAATGTGACAAAATACCATTCTCATTTGTCACAGACAATAAAGAGAGAATAAACGGAGGCCAAGTGATGCGTGAAATCTCATCTGCTGTGAAACTTGCCTTTACCCCATTCAGCGACAGACTGTAGCACTTAAGTAGTCTAAAGCAATCTGTATAGAAGCTGTCTGACCTACTGTAGGTCAGGTTAGATCATATAGGGAGATTTAGGACAGGAAATCACTCTCAGGCCTCTCCTCTATTTCTTCCTCTTCACCCTCCTTTCCCTTTGTCTGTCTGCCTTTTTCTTTTTCCTCCTTTGCTGTCGGCATCTTTCTCATTTTTGCCCCTAATCATCCTTTTCTGCTATAACTCGCTTTCTCCGTCCTTCCTTTGCGTATACTGTATGGGTCTACATCTGGTTTCTATCATGGTTGCTGCTGCTCTTGTTTCCCATCGATCTCTCCCACCGGTCAGCCTCCTCCTCCTCCTCTTTTCTCTGTTCCTTTTTCTGTCTGAACCTTGTCTCTGTAGGGTTGTCTGGTTCTCTCAACATCTCTCTGTCTCTTTCTCAATCTGTTTCTCAATTCACACAAACACTTCAATGAGCTGAACTGACAGTTCATGTGCTATATATATATAAATATATATATAACCACTTGAGTCACTCCATCTATTCTTTTCTTTATCACCATTTTGTCCATCCTCTCTTCCTCTTTCGGGTTTTCCCTCTCTGCCAGGCATCTGCATGGGAGATTACTTCTGCTTCTTCCGTTTCAGTATGCGTAACGCGAGAGAAAGACAGGAAGTCTGACGCAAGAATGACATACCCTGATTTCGTACTGTGTTTGTCCATATTTGACACAAACAGGAGGATACACACTCATTCACACCGTACCGATTGTCCTCACCGACACTCCACTTGCTGTTTGAACACACACACACACTTTTCCGGTTACTTTTTTTTTCCGGTGAGTAAGATGTCAGCCACCGGATTGTGACTGGTAGATTTTGAAGATAGGACATGTTTGTTTGCAGATGCGAGGAAGAGTGGCTGAAAGCAAACAAACAACCCCTAGTTATGGGGTAGTTGTAAAAATCTTTATACAGTAAAAAAAGGGCTCAACTCAAGGCCCACTTACTACATTTTTCCAGAGGTGGTCTCACTCCTAGGGCGTCAAATACCGACGCTTGGGCAGTTGCCCTCTGCATTTTGATACCGACGCACAAGGCGCACTTGAGCGACTGTATGAGACGCACCAGGCTTTCAACTAACTCCAATATAAACGCGTTAGTATTAAATACTCAGAGCAATGGACGAAGTATAAAGAGCGAGAAAGTCCACTAACGGCGGATGGGTTAAACAAACACAGGACTTTCACCCAGCTGACCAGCGTTTGTGAAACTGACAATGTTATGTCACGTGACCCTACGTCACTGAGTCACATGATGTCACACCCATAGCTTAAAGGAACAGTGTGTAACATTTCGGGATACTATTAGTAGAAATGGAATATATAATATTCATAACTATGTTTTCATTAGTGTATAATCACCTGGAAATAAGAATGGTTGTGTTTTCGTTAGCTTAGAATGAGCCCTTCATATCTACATAGAGAGCGGGTCCTCTTCACAGAGTCTTCCATATTGCTCTGCCGTGTTTCTACAGTAACCCAGAACGGTCAAACCAAACACTGGCTCCAGAGAGAGCCTTTCACATTTTTACGTTAGCTGAAGGCCACCGTATTTCTCCGACATACTTGTGAAATTGCGGCAACGTGAGCCGCAGAGTGCAAAACTGTGGTACCGCCAGCTTCCGTCCGACTTCTGTTGTTCCTAAAGTAGTGTTATTATGATAAGGATGGCCTCTGAGCGAGGCGAACAACGTTACTATGGATTTGCACTCAGCAGCTCTCGTTATCGCAGTCCTGGAAAGGGAAGAGTGAGCGGAGGGGTACTCAGTTGGTTGCAATCTGCAACCACACCACTACATGCCGCCAACTCCTACACACTGTTCCTTTAAGTGATGTCACAAGCTGTTTTAAGCCAAAACAAGATGATTTTTCTAACCCTAACCAAGTAGTCTTGTTGCCTAAACCTAAATGCCACCGTTTATGACGTTAACCGCGACTGTTTCATAACATTAACCACATCAAGATAGTACTCAAAACGCTGCCAGGGGCCTCTGCCCAAGCGTCAAAACATGACGAGTAGGGATGAGATCACGTTGCATGTAGATAGCCTAGTGGTAGTCATGTAATCTCTGTATGGAACTTTGTCCATGTGATCTTCTTGGAATTTCCTGAAACTTTAATATTTCTTGATGATGTTATGTTGCATGACATAACGTCACTGAGTCTCATGATGCTATGTCTGTAGCGTCAAGTGACTGCTTATTTTAAGCCAGACCATTATGTTTTTTCTAACCCTAACCAAATAGTTTTGTTCCCTAAACCTAACCACCGCGGTTTCGCAACGTTAACCACGACGTTTCTCAACGTTAACCACGTGCAAATCTTGTGTGTCAAGATACTACGCAAAAGGCCACGGCCTTCTGCCCATGCTGCAAAAAATGCAGAGTATAGGGATGAGATCACGTTGTCTTTAGTGTTCCCTGTGTGCAAATATTTAAAGATGCATCGTGGGCTTTGTAGTCGACAAAATCATAAAATGTCTTTATAAAAACTCTGCAGTGTTACACTTGACTCTGCATGTAGGTTCAGATGCAATACTTTGCATTAGCACCCTTTTAGCTAGCATACAATACATAATTCTTTGGTGAAACCCATCAATTTGACTCCAAACAGTAGCCTACTGTATACACTTTCTCCTACAATCATGACGTGTGTTTTCAAAGACATGCACAAGAACAAGTCTATTAACTTGTTTAACAAATCAGAATAGTCACGCACTTCTCTTGTGAAAGCTATTTTTAGTCATGCTTCTTGTTAAGCTCCTATAACTCAGATCTGTTCTTCATCATCTTTCTAGCTTGGTTTAATTTGGTGATAATGTGCGTATGGCTAGTTCTTAAAAAAGCCTCTATTCCATCCAAAATAGTTTCAGTACATTGTGTTATGTGTGATTTGTACCAAGTGTCTTACAAAAAGTAAAACACCTAAGTGCATTTGCATTAAGTATCCGATTGAAGAGTAACTGAATAAGTGGCACCAAAGTTTTTTCGTGAGATTCTCTTCCTCTCTTGGAGTCAAAAAGGAAATCTAATTTACAAATTTCATCATGTGTGATTGGAAAGAAGAGTGGCTAATTGCATTAGACGTACTGATACTGTAAGCTACAGGTTAGACAGGAGTGAAGAATCAACTTGACCCTTTACCTAAACACAGCTGTGCTAAAGGAACAGTGTGAAGCATTTAAGGGGATCTATTTGCAGAAATGGAATATTCATAGTAGTGATGTCAAAGTTAACGCGATAATGTGTTAACACAAATTCATTTTAACGCCACTAATTTCTTTAACGCATTAACGCAATTTGCAATTTTTAAGTTGTAGTGGACTCAGTTTTAAGTGAAGATACTGGCATCATATGAAACTAGAAAACCTAAGGAATCCATTGGCACCAACAATCTCATACTAATACTACTAATGTCATATGTCGGGAAGGAGGTTAAATAACGCTCCAAACTTACGCAAAATTTTGGCGAAATTTTTCAAAGGGGTCCGCCATGTTGCTCCACCATGAGCCTTTCGAGTTTTTACGTTACTTGAACACCACTGTAGTTCTCCGACACATTTTTGAAATTGCGGTAATGTGAGCCGCAATGGCGTTACCAACAGTTTTGTGCTCAGCAGCTCATGTTACCGCAGTCTTGGCAAGGGAGGAGTGAGTAGAGGGGTACTGAGTTGGTTGCAATCTGCAACCATGCCACTAGATGCCACCAAATCCTACACACTGTCCCTTTAAGACGAGAAGCAGCATTGCTAATTTTCTCCCTCCATTAGACATCATTCCTTGTTTGAGTGATTCTGCTTCCAGACCGAAATTCCATTCTTTGGATTTTAGCGTGGAATATCCTGTTGAAGGTTGTGTGTACAGGCATGCAAACACAGAGTCAATGGAGGGGGAAACAGCGCTGGTGGCATACAATCGTACATCACACATCCAAACCAAATATTGTTGCAGGCGAGCCAGCTCGTCACTAAGTAAACTACATTGAGTTTAGCCATCTGCCAGTCTCAATGTGAGCAAAAATGTTAAATAATATGATTCTAATAAGTATTAAAACAGCTCTCCAAACCTGAGCGGCCCATTTGTACCGGCACTTAAGTAATGAATGAGTGGTGCATTGAGTTGTGTTCTCTGGCACAAGCCACATATTTGATCCCGAGGGGCTCTATAGAGCCAACTGGGCTCAAATTGCAGATTTGTTCCCATTCAGCTTGCGTCTGTAAGACATGCAGTGTTGAAAACACAGAGGCATTGCGCACAATTATATTGGCATTTACAGTCGGTGTGATGATACATGAAGAGCTGTGCCTTTGAGAAAACACACCAAAAGACATTTGTCCACTGTCGTGTTTTAGTTTTTGCTTTAATATAGTGTTGTGTTGAATTAACTCAAGTCTTGTGGGATGCGTTAAAAGGGGCTTTAGTCTAAGAGGAAGTTCCTGCTGGCTCGCCTTGCAATCCCCTGAACCCCCCGCTGTGCTTTTACTAGACTCAATATGTTCCTTCAGTGAGCCAGGAGGCTGTTTAAACCTCTTTTACAACCACTACACCTATTACGACATGCCATCTGACGGACTGTTGTTTACTGTACCGAGACACCTCCTCCTGTATACGTGATGCAATTGTCTTCAGATAAATTTTAATGTGATTCGTCCTTTTTTTAAATAATGCAATATTTGTGTTCTGCTATAGTAGTTAGAGAGTTTAGAGCGTGTACTTTACGTAAGACTACAATACTTCAAATGTTTGATAATGTTGTGTTTTTGAAAATAACAAAATATCTTTCAGTGTAGTGATAAAATTTAAAGAGAACCTATTCTGCTTATTTTCAGGTGCATTCTTTTATTTTGGGTTTCTACTAGAACGTGTTTACATGCTTTAATGTTCAAAAAATACTTTATTTTTCTCATACCGGCTATGCTGCAGCACCTCTTTTCATCCTTTGTCTTAAACGCCAACACCAAACCTGTACATGGGTAGCCCCCTCACAGCTCTCCATTAATACATGTGTATAGGTCCTGTTTGTGCGTGTGTGCATGTATTTTGGGCCTGTGTGTGTTTAAATCTCCCCTCGGGGATCAATAAAGCACATCTTCTTTTTCTAACTGGTCAGAGCCAGCTTTGAATTTTACAAAAAAATATAAAAACTAAATAACACACTAAAGGAAAAGGGAAAAGCACAAAAGCATAATAGGTCCTCTTTAACAAATGTGGAATGGTGCAGTGAGGTGCTTTTTTTCTGCTTTGCTTTAATGCCATGACTCTTAAAAAGGTTAATTACTTGGAAACTCGTATGACCTGCCAACCATCTGGCAAAGTTTTCACTTGTTTTAAGATAAATAAGAATGATTTGGACACTTCCACTTGCGTCCTTTTAATAAGAGCATTTTATGCGTGGCTTCCAGTATTCCAGAATGTAACTAAGTACATTTACTCAAGTAGTTTACTACAACTTTGGGGTTCTTGGACTTTACTTGAGTATTTCCATTTTCTGCTACTTTCTACTTCTACTCCGCTACATCTCAGAGAAATATTGTACTTTTTACTCCACTGCATTTATCTGATAGCTTTTGTTACTTTACAGATTCAGATTATTAAACCAAAATATAATCAACGAATAAATTATGATGTATTATTATAGATTAAGCTACCCAGCAGTATATAAAGTCATTAAAATGAGCTCCACATTTACCAGCTGCAACATTAAAGTGATGAACACATTAATGCATCAATAATTATAATCCAACAATATGATATATATTACTCTGCATAATGAGTACTTTTACTCCACTACATTTACTATTAGTTTTTATAGTTAAAGTACATTTTGCTGATAATACTTATGTACTTTTACTGAAGTAACATTTTGAAGGCAGGACTTTTAATTGTAAAAAAAAGTATTTTAAGACTGTGGTATTTCTACTTTTACTTAAGCAAAATATCTGAGTACTTCTTCCACCACTGGTGGCTTCCAGAAGGAGGTTTTGTTTACTAAAAAGCCAACGGACTAACATGACCTTAGAGCTGCTCTTAGAGCTGCTCCGCTTCTGGAAAACTGAGCTGTGTTCAGCAACATTTATGTAAGTTTTGCCGTCCAAAAATTCTCTGTTGCTATGGAAAAGTAAAGCTGAGTGAATGTGAGCCCGGCGGTGGCACTCTGCTGTTGGTGCCATGCGGGCTGAAGTCACAGTTGAAACATTTGCTTTGCAGCCAAGAGACTGGATAGGAAACGGGACCGAACATCTTCTGTGAGTGACCCTGAGCCACCTCAGCAGCGCAGGGCTCAAACCAGAGTTACACTGTAGATCTGTTGTGGATTATAAGTCTCAGACTTTCTCCTCCTCAGTTTTCAGTCCCCCTGTGACTTGCTTTTTCTGTTCCACCCCACAACTTCTGGCTCTCTTCTGTGCTTAAATTTCCATTTTCTCCCTCTCTCTTCCAGACTTGGGTCAAAACTAGGGCTGTGTATTGGCAAGAATCTGACGGTACGATACGTATCATGATACAGGGGTGACCATTCAATATATTGTGATATATTGCAGTACTGTAAGCAAGGCGTTATATTGCGATTAATTAAAGTCATTATGTGAAATGGCTACAATTGGGACTAACATTATTACACATGAATAAATAGGATAGGATCCACAAGAGTCTCAGCTTTACAGTCATACCCAATTTATGCAAGTCTGTTTAGGCAGAAATATTCAAATACGGCAAAAACTGCATGAAATTATTATAAAGTGGGCATGTCTGTAAAGGGGAGACCCATTTACATTCACATATATTGAGGTCAGAGGTCAAGAGACGCCTTCTGAAAATGGCTATGCCAGTTTTTCCTCGCCAGAATTTTGCGTTACGTCATTTAGCCTCCTTCGCTATACATGCAAGTATGACATAATTGGTACCAATGGATTCCTTTGATTTTCTAGTTTCATATGATGCCAGTATCTTCATTCTAGCTTTAAAACTGCCCACTACAACCTCCGACAGACAAAATAGCGTCCAAGGCCACCGGCGGGCAATTTCTAAGAGGTTAATTAAAAATCGATACAGTGTTTTGGAGAATCGATACAAAACATAATATCGCGATATTCATGTGTATCAATATTTTCTTACACCCCTAGTCAACACCCGATTGCAAAAAAGTCTTGACATTTGTTTCAACTGTAGTTTGAATATCTGATTTGTTGAATTTATTTCGTCAGGGCATTTCAGGCAAAGTGGAAAACTACAGTATTTCTTGTTGGTAATACTCGCCCCTCTGTGGCTAACCCCAAACCCGCTGTGTACACAAAAACAAACCCCAAAAATCATTTTCAATACGGTTGAACCTCGGTCTCCTTCCATAAACAATCGCAACCCCACCAGCTCATTCCCTCCTGGCCCACTCTCTCGCCCGCCGCTCTTCTCTTTTTCCGTACACTCTGTTCTCCCGTTCTGGCGTTTTTCTCCCATGGCATCCATCCCCATCGGTCGTCGCAGTTATTCAGGACAATATGCCGTCTGTTGAAGAGAACCCCCGACATAATTGTTGTCAGATGACATTCAGAGAGTCAGACGGAGGTGAAACAAAGAAAGTTGGGGTAAAAAAAATAAAACTGAGGAAGAGAAGCAGATGGGAGGTTTGAGAGGAAACGTGAAGGGAGGGAAAGAGAAAAGTTGGAAAAGAGAGAGAAAAAAGTTGCCATGCCAACGGTCCGTGTAGCAAAATAAACACTATGTGTTGCGTGCACTGCTCTGTCACCCTCCACCTCACTGGCCGACCCAGTCTGATGATGTGTGTGTGTGTGTGTGTGTGTGCATGCAGCTGTGCGTGCACATGTAGAAAGTGTTGCAGCGGTTGGACTCTTTTGTTCTGGGGGGTTCTTACATTTACTGGGCCTCGGAGGAAATGTTTGACACTCCCCAGGCCATACAACAGGAAGTTGAAAGTAGCATGTGTGTGTATATTTGTCTCTGTGTGTGTGTGTGTGTGTCAGCAAAAAGCGAGACAACCCGGCTGTTAAACACAAACACAGACATTAGAGTTGATTCAGCATCCGGTTATGGATTAACCCTTTCTTACCATCTCTCTCTTAGGGTTCGGAGGCTATGGAGGATTGTGTGCAGGGGGCGCTCTCGTCACTTTATCCTCCCTTTGAGAGCACGGCGCCGCCACTCCTCTCCCAGGTACAATCTCAACCAGCACGCACACACACACACCCTTTATTCCAGTCTTTACAGCAATAAACAGAGGCATATAAATAATGCAGATTCAATTAAATGATAAGGCGATGTTGGAGCACGGGGGGAAGGCGATGTTATGTGCAGATAGCATTGCTTTCCCTAGATGTAAACTGCTGCTAGGAGCCAACACAAACAAAAATCCAGCCAGCTGGTCAATTATAGCTGAACCCTCTTCCTCCAACCGGGAGCTTCACATGACTGGTTTTTACCAGAAGCTGCACACTAGTTCTGCTTTTAAGTCAGAACATTTAAATAACAGTCCAACCAGGTCCCACCGGAAGGCGAGCGTGACATTACAAGGACATCCCATGTCATGAGGATGCGTTTAAGGCTTTTTGCAAGTCATTTGTACGTCATGCAACAAAACTAAGGTACAGTTAGGCCACAGTTAGGTTTAGGCAACAACACCTCTTAGTTAGGTTTAGGAAAACACATCATGGTTAGACTTAAAATAAGTACGTAAACTAAGTAAAACACACACGGAAAACTGGTCGCAATGTTACTAAAAAACGTGACAGATGTCCCTAAGGTAACTTACAAAACAAATCACTAGGGGTGTAACAGTTAGGTTTAGGCAACGGAATCACTTAGTTAGGTTTAGGAAAAAACATCATGGTTGGACTTAAAATAAGTACGTAAACTAAGTAAAACACACACGGAAAACTGGTCGCAAACGTTACTAAAAAACGCGACAGACGCCACTAAGGTAACTTACAAAACAAAACACTAAGGGTGCAGTTCATCGGTGATTCGTACGGACCCCCCCTCCAAGGTTCAGCACGCATGTGAGCTGCGGATTTATTGTTTTTAATTCTTCACAGTTTAACCATTGTAGAGTGAAATCAAGTTTTACTGCCGCTGTTACTTTTTAAAGTCCCTAAATATCAATGCAGAGAAAAGACACAGACAAAGTAGTTGTGAGTTCATGTGAACAGGGCATGTTAAAAGTAATTGACGGTGACAGACGGTCACGGCGAGCGGAGGGCCAAAGGAACTTGAGAAGCCTCCCGCATCATTTAAGTCGCATGTATGGGAGCATTTTGGCTTCCCTGTAAAATATAATGACGACGGAAGAAGGTTGGTGGATAAAACCGTTGCTGTATGTAGGCATTGCGCCATGAGGAAGCCATATGACAACGGCAATACATCAAGCATGGCCACACATTTGAAGCGACATCACCCTGGTGTGTCGGTGACGGGAACCAGCTCAGCCAAGACACAACAACAACTTCTCACCGCAGCATTTAACTAGCATTTTGCAATAGAATCTGACCGGGCTAAAGCTATTACAAAATCTATTTGGATTTTTATCGCTGCAGACATGAGGACATACTGTGGAAAACAATAAAAGGATTTAAAAATATCTGATCATTCTGAGGAAAAGAAATTATGTAATAAGCTAGCCCGGGTCTGCTTTGCTTTCTTTTTTTTTTGATGATGTAGACAGGCTATTTTTTCATACAATACATTTAGGAAGAACTATCATCATGCCTCATCTTGCACTTTAATTTAATAGAATTGAATATTATTGAATATTTTAAGATTTTATTCAAACATTGAGTATTCAATATTCTATTTTAAGACAGCATTTATTATTTATTTGATTTAACATTGTTTTCATGTAGAACATAGCCAAAAGTCCCTCGCTTTCAGTGTTCTTGACGTCCCTTAAGTAATAAATGGAAAGCAAAGTTATATTTCTCTTTTGCTGATCTGATCCGTGACTCAAAACCATGATACGATCCGAACCATGAGTTTTGTGATCCGTTGCACTCATCAAAACACCATTCTCTTAGTTAAAAGTGTTTGTTGGCTTACCCACCCGCCTGCCATAATCAATCTTTCTCGCTTTTTATTCTACGTCACTAGCTCTAAGCCTAGCATATTTACGCGGATGCGTTTACATTGCTGGGAGTACGCATTACATGGTGTACAAATGACACGCCAAAAGCAAGAAAGGCAATCTCATTACAAGCTAAATGCCTTACACATTATTGTGGTATTCATACGCCTTTTCCTGCGAACAGGCTCAGCAGTTAGCTGGGTAAAACTGGCAATCTCTTACAGCTGCATTGTGGGAACTTTTCTAGAATGCCAAGGTCACATTTGTTTTTAGTGCTTTTTGCTTTGTTTCCCTCTAAACCAGTGGGCTAAGGAGCCTTTGAGCTAAGGCTTTTGGGACATTCTCCGTTAGCATTTATGGGCATTTGGTAATTGGTTTGTTCCAAGTTGCCATGTAGCTCCCAATCAAATGTCTTTGTTGCTATGGAAAAAGCTGCTGACTTGATGAAATAATATGGATAAAATGAAGCAGCCTTTCGGATTACATGCTGTCTGGGTTGAGGAAATTCCTCCGCTCTTGAGCAAATGAAACCCTTTCCAAATCCATTTGATACACTAAAAAATGCAAAGGCTGCTCTTAGTTCATGAGAAGCTGATATTCCGAACATGAAAGACGAAAAGGAAGATAAAGCCTACAGCATTTTGTTATGTGCATCTAATCCCCAAAATGCACTGAATACACATTGCATTTACTCAAGTTTTTTTTTTGCATGTTCGTTCAGGTCTTTTCAGTCCTGGAGTCGACCTATCAACACGACAGTCTTCGCTACCTCCTGGACTACTTCGTTCCTGCCAAGCACCTCCTGCACAAACTCCAGCAGCACGCCTGCGTGAGTTACAAATTGCAAACACAGCGGATGAGAACACACACATAGCTGTATAATGAGAAGCAGCATCAGCTGTCAAAAGCAAAAAATATAGTGTGAGAAATCTGTCAACTCTTCTCTCTGTACTCTTTTGGATTAATTTGTCTGTACGGGTGTGTATTGGCAGAGCTGATTTTAAGTCTTTGGGGGAACCAATCCAAGTCAAGTCTCAACTCAGTTAAGACAAATTTTAAATCAAGTAAGGCTTCACTTGTTTGTAGGTATTTTATGGAAAGTCCAAGTCAAGTTGATAGTCCTAAAGAACAAATCCAAGTCAAGCCAGAAATCAACACAAAATGAAAGTTCCTCATGTAGCTTTTAAGGCTTTTTAAGTCTTTCAAGACAAGTCTCAGGTCTCAGCAATGGAAGTCTCAAGTCCTAAAGGGCGAGTCCAAGTGGGGAACCAACATTTTTGGGGACAAGTCCAAGTCACGTCTCCAGTCAGTCTCGACCAGTGTTTCCCAAACTTTTTTCTGGGGATCCACTTTTTGAAATCAACAAACCATCGCGACCCAATTAACAATAGGCCTTATATCTATAAATGATGAGAAGGGTGAATTTGTGCGTACATGAATGTTCCTGACCATTTTTCTGCCATTTCAGCATCACCCCATATTACCTTGAATATAAGAGATATACGTTCGATAAATCAAAACGTTTCGTTTTATGCGTGTTATTGAACACATATACACGTTAAATACTTTATAAATGAGACCAAATAAATGCGTTTAGGAGGAGTTAACAGGCTCTCATTTTTTCCCTCTCATCAGTGAAACAAACAGAATATACGTTAGCCTTTCATATTAGATTCAATGATATAAGTAGGCTACAATTATCAGAAAAAATACGGGCATTCAGGCTCCCTCATGTGGTGTACTGTAGATATAAATGTCCAAGTGAGTTCATAAGTCTTTCTAAGACTCACTTGGTTTTAAGGTTCCTTAAGCATAAATCCAAGGCAAGTCATAAGTCTTCAAATAAGCATTATTATTGGGTTAATTACTGGGAATTTAGCAGGTAAAAACTTGACTTGAATTGATTTTGCTCACAAGTGTCGAGTTAAGTCCATGTCAGTCTCAGGTCCTTATTTATGTGCCCTGAATCTAAATGTCAAGTCTTCAGCCCAGTATCACAGTACCTGGTTACACGAAGACACCAGTGCAAAGAAAAGTTCAAGGCTTTTATAATTTGACACATGTGGGACCCTGTATCAGTTGCTCCCTGCACTGTGGAGGGTCGAGTCTGCTCTAAAACTCTAGCTGGCCGGTAAAATTAGTGAAAGTGGCTGGTGAAATTCGAGATTTAGCAGCCGCTGTGACCCGCAGACAAAAGAGGTGGTTTCCTGTCTTGGAAGCTCCACTGAATCAGCAGAGATTAATTGAAATACAGTGAAATGAAGCATGAATAAAAGAGTTCTGGTTGTCTTTTCCCTGACTCCCGCATGCAAAAAAAGCAAATGCATGGAAAAAGCACGACATAAATTATATGCGAACACGTGCAACTTCCACTTTGTGCCGCTCTCTTTGCACTTTCTGCCCCACGCGCACAAACCAGATAAACAAATGAGATGCAACATGTACTTAACTCAAAGCTCTGAGGTTTATACCGAACAGCATTCCTTTTATTCTACTTTCCAAAACACACACACACACACACACACAGATAAACACACTGTTTAGCACAAGCTCGGAGGCTGTCTCATATTTCCCTTTTACAGTTTTCCTAGACTCGCACACTCACACACACACACACATGCGCAGGCATTGTGAGCAAACTGTGTTTTCATTGTCGCTGAGTGGAGCGGGACGGGAGTTAGACTGTGAGTCATGACAATAATGCCTTCCATATGTGAGCGTGTTACTGCCGAGAGAGAAAAGAGAGAGTGAGGCGGTGAGAATGAACATGGCTTTCATTCACAGCGCCTGCACGCTTGCGCACGTGCATGTGTATCCCCCCCTTAAAAAAAAAATAAAAACGAGAAGATGCTGGAGGTTTCAGACTATAAGTAGACTGATTGAGGAATTTTTGTGAAACGGGAGGTATGGAAGAAGGAGCAAACACTGGGGTACTTTGAGGGAGAAGTGGGAGGAGGGCCAGAGGACACAGGGAGTTACAGAATGTGGACTGACTCAAAACAGACAAACTTTTTAAGAGGGGAAAAGTCACACATCATGCTTTTTTTAATGCCTACACCCACCCTGACAGACTGATTTTTGCTTTTTGCAGTCCCGAAACTGTGAGAACAGGCAAGAAAAGAGACTTAAAGGGAATAAATTGAGATAGAAAAAGGGGAGATGGTGGAGAGGTTGAGTAAGGAATATAATTTGATCACGTCTCGTGAGTCTGGAGGGCACGAAAGGGGGGGAGGGAAGCAGCCCCGAGTCAGTCGATTAGACGTGACTGGGAACGGCAGAGAAAGGTTCTGGACTGCGAGCGAGAGAGGACACAGGATTGATTAAGGTGGTAATAGCGCTTTTATTCTAAACAGATCCGTCGATAGTGCAGGGGATCACACTCAGGGCCTCCTCTCCTTCACCTAGAGTTCTTTAGTCAATGCTTCATTGTGGGATTTTCTATATTTAGACCCATGTTTAATGTACTTGATTTAGATTGGGCCCTACGATAGCCTGACGACCTGTCCAGGGTGTACCCCGCCTTCGACAAATGTCAGCTGAGATCGTGAATAGGAAAAGAGGTTACAGATAATGGATGGATGGATGGATGGATTTAGATTGGTTTCCTAAGTCTCACTACTTGATGTGTTTTCCGCTGGACTGTTTTAACAGTGGCTGGCTGTTGCGAAGAGTCGGTCATCTGCATGTTTCTGTCTGACTCACGGTGACGCTCTGCAACCATCCAGAGTCTTCTCACTTGCGTCATGCCAGCTAAGCGGTTTTACACTTTTGAAAACACTGCGTGAGTCACATGTCTGACATTTGTATGTGGCACTGGCTTCTGGCCAGTTGTGCTAGTGAATAGTGTTGACTGGTGTGGTATCAGTTCTAGAAATTCAACTCATTTGAATGCCAAACACAAGCATTCAGACAGGCTCCGACTGGCTCATGTGGGCTGTGGTTTTTGTGAAAGATTGTCTGTGAGCATTAAATAGAACAGTTTGTGACAAGAGGGGACTCTAAAGGTGAGATTTCTAAAGGGCAGAGACGCAACCTAAAGAGGTACAGAGAGAAGACTTGGCATGCGAGATTTAATTTCATGCAGATGAAGGTTTAATTATGCATTCAACCCACTCCCTTTCTTCTTCTTCTTCTTCTTGTCACACAGTCTCAGTACCTGGGCTGCTTGTTCCTCCACTCCGGTTGGCCTCTGTGTTTAGGCGAGAAAGTGGTTGTACAGCTCTCTACCCTGGACTGGAGGATCCTGCGCAGTAACGACTTCTACCTGCAGGTGGTGCCCTTCTCTACGCGCTGCCCCCGGTTGGCCCTAAAATGTCTGGCACCTGGGGGGCGCACCGTTCAGGAGATCTTGGTGCCCGAGTCACAGCACCCCCTTGTGTTCACCACTGAGTGGCTGCACAGCGTGAACAAAGAACGGGGCCACAAGAGAGAAGGTAAGGAAAAGAATGCCCTACACTTCCGTTGAAAGCATGGGTGATGATTATTAGTCAAGTCACCAGGATAAAACAGGCATTTTTAATCCATTTTTGATCATAGAGTCTTACTATTATTCTGTATTTTAAGTTAAGCGTCAGGAAAAGGTCTCCACCAAGCCGATGGTGAGCGTCCGTCGGCCTAGTTTTTCCGGTGCGTCCTGCACCATCGGTTCTAGTGTGCCTGTGTTGGAGGCTTTTTGGCCAATTCAGCATGTTGAATCGACGGCGGCGCCCTTGGGTGAGAGAAATCACTCTTATTGGCGGTTCAGCTTAAACGAATTAGTGCACAAGAAGAGAAAGTAAGCCAACGAGCAAAGCCAAGTAGAAAAAAAACAAAAGGCTCTTCTTTTCATCTTCATATCATCTGATCATTCCAACACACAGATGTTTTCACAACGATATGCCCATCTGGAATAAAGCTAAGTGGTGAGTGAGAGTGGTGTGAAAATGGTCGGCAAACGTTGCTTTATTTCATGTAACAACGGCTTGTATATCCGCAGTCCTCAGTCTTCCGGTTTCATCTCACGCAGGCGCAGAACGTCTATGCTAACTGTCCGTTGGCTGTCGTCTTTGAGGTGTGTTCGGGTGCCAGTTGTCGGCAAAAACAAAGGCGACATGAGGCAACGCAACAGGCGGCCTTCGTCGCTGCTATTTCTCAGATGTCGGGTTGTCGTGTCCCCAACTTTAGGCTGCATTCAGACCAAATCAGGCATTGGACAGCGTGACGTCGGGTTGTGTTTCTCCAAAAGTTGATTATGTTTCTCAGGTGGCGGGTGGTGAGAAGAACAGTAGAGCAAAAGAAAGGAAGCAAAAGTTTAAGCATTTGTTATCCGCATAGCTTATGTTGGTATCTTCTTTTATTAAGTAGGAGGGACATTTTTCGCCTAATTTGTACCCTCAGTAAACATATGAACTTGACATAAACTTAATCCCCTCTTATCTTTCCACAGTTGGAGGAGGACTTGACACCTGCCTGGTCAGCACATGTGATGGTGTGGTTCGACTTCCGTGGAAGGAGGTTGTCTACCCAAAATTCATCCACGACCCCTCTGAGGAACTGGGCCTGATGTCCAACCACGAGGGCTCCACAACCGCCAACCGCCTGCCCAGTGAGGGGGGCAGCAGCCTCGGGGGCTGGGGTGGCTCTTCCTCCGGGGAACTGGACTCCTGGTCTTGGGATGAGGAGGAAGATGATGGTTTGCCACCAGACGGTGTGGACTCAGAGCCCTCACTTGCCCGGCGAAGGCGCAGCGAAGATGGGCTTGGGCGGACAACGAGGCACCCTCAGCTGGACGGGGATTATGTGGAGCTTTTGGAGCCCAGATTGGGTCCTGATGGAGGTGTTGACACAAGGCAGAGGTACCTGGAGATGCATGGGATTTGTAAGACCAAGACTTTGCCTCTATGCAAGAGAAGTAAAGCCATCAAACTCCGGAAAGGGAGAGCTTGGGGATATGGGAGACTAGAAGGGTCAGGAAGCTTTCGAGCTGTCCTTGGTGCCAAAAGAGACGTAGTCACCCCAAAAGGTGACGTTTTACCACCTCGACCTCCACCAGGAGTCACTGAACCTGGCAGAGGGAGGCGGTCTTACTCCTCTTCTGTCCACGACTCTGATGAAGGAGATAAAACAAGCAGAGACTCTGAGGGCCTGGAAAGCCACCGGCTTTGTTTTGACGGCGCGTTCAAAGAGAGAAGGCCCGGCGTGGGCAAGGAGAGAGATAGCAACGGTCTCACGCAGCCGTGCAGAGACAACCACAGAGGCAAAGACTCAGAGAGCGGCGATAGTTTTGTCGCAAATGAAATCCACGACTTGACGAACCACAAAGTTGGGCATGTTATAGAGGGCCACTCAGATCACGGATCTCATTCGGACTCGGTTTTCGAGGATACGGATAAACCACTGAGCGGAGACAGTGATGCCACAACCCCAACATCAGATGCACCAGAGAGACCCTTCACTGGAGCTTTAGAAAGTGGAGAAATTACCAACAGTGGATCTAAATTGATAGATTTGTCCAACCCAAAGGCGACAGTGGAAATAGATGACGGAAAGACGGAGGACAGAGTTTCTCCCAGAGGAAAGGAAGTTAAAACTGCAGGTTTCAGAGCGCCAAGGTACAAATTTATTTCTTATGGGAATTCTTTCATATCTGTTTTCATTTTCACACTTCCATATGAAAGTACAGATCAGTAACACTTACGTACATATAGGCCTGAAACCAAATGGTACAAAAGACACCTTCTAAGCCATTCTAAAGGACATTGTGTCCAAACAAATTAATTTCTAAAGTGATAAAGTGATTATTAACTGTCTGTTGTACCTCATTAGTACCTTCCTGTGCTTTGTCTTTAGGAGGAAAAGGAAGGGAAAGGGGGCCAAAGGGAGGGCTAGGTCTGGTGGCCGTGCACAACAGAAGGGATCAAAACAGCCGGCTAAAGCTGCGCAACCAAGTCCCACCGCCTGCTCTGCTTCGACAAAGCTGCCGATCACAGAGGAGAACCAAAGAAAGCAGGCAGACGAACCAGACGGAGTGCCACCTTCGACTAATGAGGAGACAGAGGACACAAGGAAAAGCAATGCAGGTCTGAAGACGATTGAATGCTAATGCATGAGCATTAGATACTAAAAATACTCCATAGAATATTTTCTATAACTTTTATGTCCCTCAACAGAGAAAGAAGCTGAGTCTTTGCCTGTCTGCAATGGCCAGTCAGGCACATCCTTACTTAACCACTCTAACGAGGAGGCGGGGTCAGGAGAGACATGTCCTGATCAACTAAATGGTGTTACATCTAAAGAGCCTCCGCTGCTGAGGGAACTGAACTCAGAGCTTCTCCAGTCAGGGAGGCTAAAGTTGACAGGCAAGTTTTATTTAATTTTTGTTATGAGAGTTAGCATTCAGCTCAAAACTTCTACTTGGACAGCCAGTTAGTCTTGTAGATGTGTGACTTTTGTTGTTGTTTGTTGTTTTCTAGTACACATAGTTGGGAAAGTAGGTCCCCTAACTGTCCGATTAACACAATTTTGCATCAAATATTGCCGCTTGTCCACAACTAACTAACAAACCAACTTCATGGCAACATTTTACTTTCTGCTTGCATCCCTCAAAGCATTATGGGAACTTTAAACAATGATTATCCTAAATAGAAGTGGATGACATTGTCAAGCTTACAGTATACAAAATGTAGACTGATTATATAGTCTCAGCATGTTAGACCTTTCTCTTGGCCTCCTCTCTCAGTGCTTAACCTGATGCTTATACCGACCACAGGTACAGTGGACAGGTTGGGACGCGCTCTGGTTGTCACGGAGACGGATGCATCAGAGGAGAGCTTCTCTGAGGAGGAGATGGCCCGGGTCCTGGCATGCTACCACAAAATCACTCGGTAAGGCTGCGTTCTTCCTACTCCAATTGGAAAATGAATCCAGAGATGAATTTCAGTAGTTTTAGTAGTTTGTTTCAGACGTCTCTTCACAATAAGTTTCTAGATATCCCCAGGAAATTAAGGCGTGTCAATTTAGTAACCCTTACATTGCACATTATCACCTTTTGTACTATAAAATGAAATGAATAGCTTATCCTCTGATGTTTCTATTTGGGCTTGTGTCAGTTGTTTCTTGTTACGCTGCTCATCTACAAACCTGTTATGCCAAAAGTGCTTCATAATTATGATTGACTTGACTTGCTTTTTGCTGACTTTGCCAAAAATGCAGCAAAAGGCGGGGCAAAGAGAAAGCGCAGCATGTCATGCCAGAAAGCCGAGAAAAACCATAACAAACTGATTAAGAGTCAATTTAACAAACATCTTGCCAGTTTGCCTGGCACAATCACCACTCGTCTGTTGCTCATAGCAAGTCTGAACAAAAGTCAGCAGCGTTGGGAAGAAATTATATGACGTTTAATGTTTGTTATATATGATGACTGTCCCCTAAAAAAGTATTATAATTGGTTTAAATCTTCTGATATTCATTTTCTAACTATCTAATCTATCTACTGCTCCTGTTTAATCCCTCTTTCCATCCATCCTCATCAGGCCTGCAGCCAAAGAAAAAGGTCTCACGGTGTTAATGGACAGCAGACGTTCTCCACCCTCCACCCTCTGTCTCTCTGCTCTTAAGTTGTTCCAGGTGAGACGCAAAGCCGAGCCAAATTTAGCGAAACGTTTGCTTGTGTTGCTCTAATTAGCCTGCAGATGTGGTGAAGTAGCTCCAGCACATGTGTTTCTCTGATGTGTTTCTTGTGTGTTCCAGGTGTTGGTTCCTGGCGGTCTCGGATCGGTTCTGGTTCTGGTGGAGGAGCAGCAGGAGTCTCTTTCTCATAACGTGGAAGGAGCAGAGGTGACCTCATACAGTACAAATCACATGTTTACAGTTACAGCAAACGCACGGCATAGCGTTATTCATTTCCTTTAGGTTCAGTTTTATTTGCACATCTAAGTACTAAAACGCAGGTACAACATCCACAAGGAACGTATGAAAACATGTCAAAACCAATGACGGTTCCTGAACCTCCACTGGCCGTCATAACAGCAGGAATAACCCGAAATGAAATGCAAAAACATTCAAAAGCAAATAACATTTCATGCACCGTGCTTTGTTTCTGTCCCCTGCTAAAATTTGATGAATGTCAGATGCTGTTTGCTGGATCGCGCATTCACATTGTGCTTGAATGTAAATAAGCCTTATTTCCATAAGTTTGGCACATCTAAAGTTTGCAAATAACCCTTATTTTACCGGCAATCCAGCCTCATTGCTTTGCATCGATCAGCAGAGTTCTTTCTCACACACACGCATGAGAATTTTTCTTCTCGCCATGTGGTTTGTGTTTCAACTTCGCAGTGTTAAAACGTTGCATGTTAAAGGGAAATCCCGCCCAGAAGACGTTAACACTAAAACAGCTGCACCGCGCCTTCCTCTGTCCATTTCTGTTGTTTGGTTTTAATCATATTTATTCCTGCTGATAATTTAACAAATGGAGTTGATGCAATTGTAATAGGAGAACATCTTTTTGCATTCTCAGCTTTCTTTTTAAAAAACTTAACTAAAAAACTTCAAACAAATAGACTATCAGAATCAAGAAGGAACAAAGGGTCCTCTTAAACTTTTATTATGATATGGAGGCCCTTTCCGGATTTTTACAATCCTCTGTAAGATAAAGAGTAGTGTGGAACTCATAAATGTCCAATTACAGTGGCGTATGATTTATTATTTTAATAATAAATAACAATTCTGTAAATGTATATCTATGTATTTATTTGTTAGGAAACCCATGTTTAAGTCAAGTCTGATGTTTCCTTATACATAAAAGATTGATCCCAATCATTTCACAGTGAGGCATACAGCTTATTAATTAAACACTGGGATCAGATCGGTACTCGGTATCGGGACTGAAAAAGGTGCATCGGTTGCATCCCTAGTTTGTATAAATAAAATATATTCACACAAAAAAAAATTCATCAAGAAGGAAGAGTTTTTGTAACCATTAGTGCAACATATTAGCAGCTTTTTATTGCCAGACATTTGTAAACACTAAAGCTCTTGGATAAGAGTTTCTCTGCTCAAGGCTACAGCATGATCTCATATTTTTTGCCTAATTCTCTGAAATCTCATTATTTCATAAACATAACATTCCCTTTCTCTACCGTCTGTTGATGCTATTTTTTTCTTTCGGTCCAGATCCACATGGTGCGAGGAACTGGGGTCCTTCAGCAATATGTTGACAAGCAGCAGCTGCCCAAAGAGATGGACGGAGACTTCACCCACTGCCACTCAGACTGGCTGGCCTTCAGACTGGTGAGAACCTGCTGCTTTTTGTCTGGTTAAATAAAATCATTCCCTGTTCCTTTCCTCTAAATATTTACATACTCCGTAATTTTGTAACTCTATTTTCCACGGTAGATCCACTTTGGGACTGATTTACTGACCTGAGTGTGCGTTTGTTAAAGTGGTCTTGAGGAAATTGAGCAGGAAATGATCACTTCAGGCATTTAAGAATGATATCTATGCTTTTATGAAATTATTCAGATTTATTTTGTTAGCGATAGCCGTGACCGGAGGCATTATGTTTCCGGTTTGTGAGTCCGTCCGTCTGTCCGTATGTCAGTAACATTGTCGTGAACGTGATATCTCAGGAACGCCCAGAGGGAATTTCTTCAAATTTGGCACAAACGTCCCCTTGGACTCTGTTCCAAATCGAATACTTTTTCTTTTTACTTTTAGTACGTACTGCAGCTACCCCTACAAATTATTGCATGCAGTATGCATACCATTGGGACCTACTACTTCATCATAACATTGCGCCTTGACTTTGACCCTCTTGCTCATATATCCAGGAGGATTGTGGGTCAAAATAGCCAGAAAAGCATGCTGGTTTACAAACTGTGACCGGATGCAGTAGTATTTTTGGCATACTGCATTTGACATACTATGTATTGGGACATACTAAATAGTGTGGTAGTATGGGTATTGGAACATCCACATGGACTCAAGGATGAACTGATTTTTTGGCCATAATTCATGCATTCACATCCCAATTATGACAATTTCACACAAATGTCTAATAGGATAAAATGGTGAGGTGATGACATTTTAGACAGACGTGGATGTGAACTGCATCTTGACTGGTTGGTGGAGGCATACAAGCGCGAGGCAGTAATTCTAGTTCTTATCAATTGTGTGGCCTCCCAGTCTGAGTCTTATATATACACATACACACCAAGAGTAGCTTTCCGTATACAGTATCCCAGCTGGAGATTTTTATTTCTGTCAATTTTAGTGTGAAAATCTGCCATTTGTTTGATTTAAGTTCTCATTACAACTGAGTTTTGTGTACCTCAAGTTTAAAGTATTACCATGAAAAGTGAGTGGGAGAGGGAAAAGTTTGGAGAGGGAGGAGGTACAGATAAGAGGATGTTGGCTGGAAAACAGCGCTTGTCCGGCGGTGGTCGATGATTTCAAAGATTCGTGATGAACTGGGTGTGGAGGATAAATCAAGGAAAGGAGCTCTGAGAAGAATCTTAAGGGCTCTTAATGGCTTTTTTCCACCAGACAGTTTACGCTTTATCCAAACAGATGAAAACATTTTCCTGTCCTCTGCACTTTCTCTGACCTCTCTCATGGACTTTGAAAAAAACAAAGATTTTGTATACTAACCTGCATCCGCTTTACTTACTGTTTGTGTTTTGAGTTAATATGATGGAATAAGTACAATCTCAAAATCACTGATTCCACACTACGTTTTTCCTATTTTTTTATTCCCCCGTCAGAGCCTGGAGAGTCTGACAGAGCGCTGTGAGAGCGCCCTCGCACTCCTCGGAGAAGCACTGCAGTCTATGGACACTGAACCGATGCCAGATGACATCAAGGTAAAGAAGTCTAACGTGACCCTTACTGTACTGTATCTTACTGTACTGCATGTCAGATAGAAGCCAAATCCAGATTACACATTGGGCTGCAGTAACATTTTCTTAAATTTCTCTTATATTTTCTCTTAAGAGAAAAGACTGTTCTCGAGATATGCGAAGGGTAGTCATATATACATATACAGACAGACTGACCGAGAATACTTCCTTTATAGTTAGATGATGCTGCTACAGCGCCACCTATTGGCCAAATGGCACCAAATTCACCACGGTCACTCAGACATCATATCTACACATGTCCACCAAATATGGTGGCAATAACACAAAGCGTTCAGGAGATATGACAATCTTTGTAACATAAGCCCTGCCCACAGCATTTGAGCTAACTCTGAGGGCCAGTTATAGCAAAACTGTATGAATCAAAAATCAGAAAAAAGTAACTTTTTCCGGCTTGGTCCAGAGATGTTCTGTACAAAATCCAGGGAAAAAAGAATTGTATTTCTGAGACGGTTCAAAAGCTACAGCCCAAAATTTAAAGTTCATTGTTATAGCGCCACCATCTGGCCAAATTGCAACACATTCGAAATTGCACTTCCTTGGGTCCTGAGCAATACACCCGCCACATATTAAGTAGATTGGATGAACGGTTCTTGAGATATACGAAGGACACACAGAGGGACAAACAGACAGAGATTCCTTGGTTTATAGTTAGATACGGTAGGTAACGCCCCCTAAACACCATATAAGGGTGTTGTGCCATGTGCAAATGTGCGTTTCAGCAGTAGTGAAATCGAGGTACTGTTTAATGAACTTAAACAAAGTAAACACATGATTTTCCAGAGCGTCAGTACTGGCATTACAGGAAAATCAAAAAGCTTCGAAGAACAGTACGCAAGCCACTCAGAAGCCGAACGCACGCAATATCATCTAAGGGTTTTTCATAGTCTTAATCGGGATCAATGGACCAATAGTATTTCTTTAGCCCACAAATTTAATAATCCAATTATTATAAATATTATAAAAGACTTAATAATCTAAATTGAATTAGATGATTTTCAAGCAATTCTTTAAATGTTCCTCAAATTCAAAACTTGTGTTTCCTTGCATTGGACAAACAATTTCTGGACTGTGAAAACAAGATTTTTTTTTCTTTTCTTAGTAAATTAGATGAGAAAACTTTATGTAAAAGTGCTCTCGACCAGTCGTAAACTGTTCTCTTAACTAAGAGAAGAGCAAAAATAAGAAACTATTGGTGCATCCCAGAAAACAATGTGTACTACCAAAATAAAAACAAATAGTGGATACAAATTTGTCTGTACATTTTTCTTCTTCAGGCTGTTCCACTGAGCATCGACAAACACCGACAGCTCATGGCGAGCGTCCTGGCCGACCAACGCTTAACTGAACCTCAACAAAGGGGCGGGGCCTGGCTCGCTGGACTGACCAATAGTGCAACTGGACTGGCGCAAAAGTCACCAGACTGCAGGTACCGGAAGCCTAATTTTCATACAAATTTGGTGCATTTATGGTCCCCTTTTGTTGTCAAATCTCTTTTTTTCCCCTTCTTGCTTTTGATACAAAGCCTGCAGCTTGTTGTTGGGAATCAATTTATTTATATTCTCGAATAGGACCAAACATAAGAATATTATCGCCGCTAACTTTACACAGAAGCTTGGTTCCGAAAAGTGAAGCCAATGCTGAAGTGCCTTAAACTTGCATTCTTTCTAACAGCCAGCAGGGGGCGACTCCTCTGGTTGCAAAAAGAAGTCTGATTGTATAGAAGTCTATGAGAAAATGAGCCTACTTCTCACTTGATTTATTACCTCAGTAAACATTGTAAACATGAGTTTATGGTCTCAATCACTAGTTTCAAGTCTTCTTCAATACAGCATTATGTTCATTTAGTAAATGATGGCCCCATTTAGAGTCAAATAGACCATAAAGCAGGGCACGGAAATGAAAAATAATCATGAAAATAAGTGAAAGAAATTGCATTATAATATTCAGTACATGGGCTTTTTTTTTTTATCTAAGACTTATTAGAGTAACATTGTGTGTCTGTATATGCTTCTTCTTCTTGTTATGATGCTAATGAGACTGTATAGTGCTGGAATATACATTAGACACATGCCTATTGAAGTCGAACTATTTTGAATACAAAGACGTCATGACAAACTAATTGGGCAAATACTCAGACATGCAAAAACCACCTTACACAAGCAGCTCGGTCCCGAGGGGCGGAAAAGGCATCTGCATGTCCTTTGCCTTTCCCAGTTCTTGTATTTGATTGAGGGATTTTGTTTGTCAAGATGAGTTATAGGTTAAAAATAATCCTCATCGTGAAAACAAAGTTGTTTGTTTTCAGCCAAAAAATGAGAACCAGCCGGAGGAGAAAAGGAATGTGAACTTCACATCAAACGGAGGACAGAGCGATGCAGGCTTGTTTGTTTGTGCCCGACTGCAGCTTAAAGATGATCTAAAGACTGCTGTATTCGTAGCTGTTCTTCTTATCCAGTAATGAGTTTTGGCTCAGTCTGCACAAGAATGAGGCCAAATACAAGTATAGGCTGATTGCTGATTTGATTCCTGTTTTGCCTGACAGTTGGTCTGCAAGGCTTTTTTGTTTTTCATAATGACATCGTTTCTACCAGCCAAAATGTGTGGTGTTTTTGGCGATGACAAGTTGTCACATGAGTGGTAATTTTTGACTTTCGTCCCATCAGGGCTGCTCTTGCCGCGACCTCTAAACTCTACGACAGCGTGGATGACTCCCTCCACCGGCTCGTCCGAGTGTCCAACCAGAGAGGTCGCGACCTGGAAGCTCTGGGACGCTTAGCGGGGCTGGTGGACAAACTGGAAAAGGTGTGCGAGGGAGGAAGTGTGTGGTTTTTAAGTCTCATTTCACAAAGCTGGCAGACTGTTAGCTGCTGCTCAGCGTCCAGCATGGCACTCTCTCTACATGTAGGACGTTCACTGCTCTGACTCCACCCATCCTCTCCACTGTTCCCAACAGGGACTGGATGGAAAGTCCCTGATTTGCTGGTGTTTGCTGATGGCTGTGTTTTCACTAAAATGTGCTTCTTCTTCTTCACTCTAATCCCTTATCTTGCTCACACACAGCACAAAGACAGGGATACAACATGTCCAATGCAACACAGTATACTGGATAAAAAGATATACAAATTAGGGCTGCTCGATTATGGCAAAAATCATGATCATGATTATTTTTGGTCAATATTGGGATCACGATCACGAAAAAAAAACTTTTTAACAGTGGATTTTCTTGAACTCTAAAATATTATTTAACTCAAAATAATAAATAAATTAAAAATAAATAAAAATAAAATAATATATATATTTAAATAAATTATATAAAAATAATAAATAAAATAAATTAGATCAAAATAAATTAGATCAACTTTGTTGTAATGCACTTCCACAACCTACAGAAAACTATTAAACTGAAATATTATCTATAATATCTATTTATCTATCTATCTATATACACATATAGATCGACTATTGTTGTAACGTTGTATTATATATATATATATTAAAAATATGAAAATATAAATACATATAAATAATAAATAAAATAAATTAGATAAAAATAAATAAGCTCAACTATTGTTGTAACTATGTGTAACGTAATGTTAGTGCACTTCCACAACCTACTGTAAAACCACTAAACAGAAATATTCAATATAGAAAAATATAAATATTAGTGCTCTCAATCGATTAAAATATTTTATTGTGATTAATTGCATGATTGCCCATAGTTAATCACAAATTAATCACACATTTTTTATCTGCTCAAAATGTACCTTAAAGGGAGATTTGCCAAGTATTTAATACTCTTATCAACATGGGAGTGGGCAAATATGCTTGAAAACTACTAAACAAATGAAAATATTGAATAAATATAAATAATTAAGACCAAAATAAATTGGATCAAATATGTTGTAGTGCACTGCCACAACCTACTGAAAACTCTTAAACTATATTCAACATATTACAGTGATGTAATACAGTTAATGACCATCTTCTCTTTCACCCCTACAGTATCTCCCTCCGCTTTATGTTTCTGCAGTGTTTCACTTCCTTCGTCTCTCTCTTTGTCCTCCGTGTACAGTAAATGCCTTATGTCCTCCTCTCACCCCTTGCTCCCTCTCTTTATTATACCCCAGTGTGATAAGGAGATTGAGCAAGTCCAGTCACAGCTGGAAGACTACAAGGACCCTCCTCTGTCCCTCAGCAGACTCTCACTCAAACAGCAGAAATTCAAGACATTCAGAGAAACAGCAAACGTGAGTCATTTTTCCGGTACAGTATTTGTATTTGTACAGCATAGGATTGTCTGCATATGTATGTATATTTGTTTGTATACTCAATATATGTTAGAATGTATTATTTCAATGTAAATGGCACAGCATGATTCTTGAAATTAAAGCCACTATGTGTAGGATTTAAAAATTCCTTACTTTGGCGCCATTCGGTGGTAACATCAACAATGACATGTAGACACAAAGACTTCACCAATTTCCGCCACAAACAAACAAACAAACAAACAAAAAGTTGTTCCATCAGAATAATTTAAAAGATTATGTAATCTCATAAAATTTACGCTCCTGTATTTGCTACTTGTGGTCAAAGTAGACGCTGTTTGGCAAATGTTGCGTAGGGTTAAACTGGAACTATTACATAAACAACAATAATGCAATTTTTGCATTTTTTTCAGATGTCAATGGTTGCATCCAAAATTCCATACTAACATGCTATTAAGTATGGATTTTGTAGTACGACCGAAATCAGTGGAGCCGGAATGAGTTTTGAAGTGTGGGGGGGGGCAGCTTTGGATGACGTAATACACTCTTCGTCATCAGATTTTGAGAGACTGCGGTGGGCATGCTCCACTGGAAGAAAATTTTGAACATATTAAAGTTATATGCATCAATCTGGAGCACTTTGAGAGCAGAATTACGAGGCTGGATCAATAAAGAACACGGTGCTCTAGTAAACAATTTAATCATTAAGGTTTTATGGTTATGAATGCTGTTGGTAAGAAGTCACACATCATAAGCATGGTAAACGAAATGGTAGTGCCGCAGACCCTCAGAGTGAGGACAGTCCGCCCCGGTTGACGGTCGCACTCCACGGCCCCAGGCAGCGGCAAGGTCCGGGCAAGAGGTGCTGTAAAACTCACGGTCGGGCCTTTCCAAGCAGACCTAGAGCCGGTCGCCAGTTGAGAAGTGTTAACATATTTTGGATTCATTATGAAACTGTAGCGGGCTGAATGTCAGATCACTTTGATTTCATTTCAATTATGTTACACAATGGTTGATAATGATTGGATAAAGATCCACAGCACACTCCGTACCGCCGATTGCAAAACGTGGATAAATAGATTCAGTGCTTTTTTTTGAGGCATCAACCTCGGGTTTTACGAACGTATTGTCGGAAAAAATAGACTTGAAGCGTAAATAAAGGCTTCAGTTCAGGTTGTGGTTTACATCTGTGAGACACAGCTGAGTAATTGCATACTATATCCGATGAAATATTACAGTATGCAAACACTGGATACTACGGCGGCATAAATATCCCATAATGCAATGCGGTAGTGATGACAAAGGTCTTGACAGATGTAATAACACTTCAATTTAAGTGTAAGTATAAGACTCCACTTTGCTAGGCGTAACATAATATTATCTTTAAATTAGTTCAAACTTTATGATTCTTACAAATCATCGCTTGGTCACATGAGATTAGCACGAGTTACCATGGTTATGCATCCCTTATTATTATTAATTACAGTTCAGTTTTCCAAAAAATTGGATTGGATATGTAGTGCATAGTATGTGATTTTGAACACAGCCTGTGTGATTTTGAATGTGGTTTTCTCCCTTCTGGAGCCGCTTTAATGTCCTCTAAAACAATACCAGTCATCCTAACTCCCTGCAATGCTAAGCTATAGATGTTACTCTGAATTACACTGAAAGACTTGAGCAGTCAATAGCTAAAAGTTTAAAATGTAAACAGATGTGTTTTCAGCCCACTTTGCTGTTCAGTGGTATATTTGCCATTCTTGTGGACACGGTCTAATGTAGAAGTTTGTTCCCAGCAGAAGCAGTTCCCATTATTCCATTCATGATTTCCCAAGTGTATCTTGTCAAGCCTCTACTGTAAACACTTCAGGGTATTTTTCCAGGCCAAGGCCTCACAGTGGATCTCCCTGAATCCTCCCTTAGGAGCTGCACAGCGAGACTCTGTCAGTGCTCAGCGATTTGGAGGGCTGGTGCGAGCTGGACTGGGCCGGCCTGAGCGCCGTCCAGATCCGACTTCCTCCGGTCAGGGAGAAGCTGAGAGACATGTCCCACTGTCTGTCTGACTGCTGGACCACCCTGGATAACACACAGAGGCTGCTGTCCACACTGACCGAGGTAACGGGAAGTCGTCTGTTATGCACACAGGAAGTTGTGATCGCACATTTCAAATCTTCCTGACGACTTTTCTTTCCCGTCTCATGCGCAGGCCACCCAGTGGTGCGAGGTGGTCTTCTCCACCTCCTCCTCGCCTTCTTCCACCTGCCCTCTCGCCTCCCTCCCTCCGATCCCCCCGTCCCGTTTCCAGGACGCCCGTTCCTTAGCGATAGAGCTGGGCGGCGGGGCGCTCCTGGATCTCTGGACCCAGACGGTGGAGCGCTACCAGCGCACCGTAGCGCAGGTTAAACCCCGGTTCCTCCAGCCTGACAGGGGCCAGAATCAGGGCCAGGGGAGGCCAAAGACACCGTCCGCCAGCAGCGTTTGGGACCTGATGGGTCCTGAGGGAGACGGCGACTGGGGATTGGGAGCCGGAGGAGGCGAAGGGGGGATGCAGTCCTGGGGATCCCTGGCGTCGCTGTTCAGACCGCAGACCTGCTCCACGTTGAAGATAGGAGAGGAGAAAGGGAATAGGAAGGAGGGAGCAGGGGGAGGAGGAGCAAGCGGAGCTGGAGGAGGGAAGTTCCTGCACAACCTTCTGAATCCTGCAAAGAAGAGCGTAAGTTTGTGCTTCATCCTCTTGTCATGTTAAAGGGACTGTTTGTTACTTTTTACAGGTATAAATCTATCGGGCACAACGCGCACATTCTCGCTCCACCTCACGTTCATGCGCGCACACTGCGGTCGGGAGGCGATAACGTTTCTTTTCCTGCTTCTGCCCCACTGCTTCAGCCCCGGAGGCTGAAGCAGCGGGGCTGAAGCAGGAAAAGCCAACACTAGGATCAGCAGTGATTCATGGAGAGACCTCCGTCTGGTCAGCTAACATTACTGCCAAGCAGGTGAGATATAGAGTGATATTGTGGTTTTAGCTGACGTGTGTCGCCTCACTGTTTTGAGCGATACTCGTTCATGTCTATGTAGAGCGAGCACAAGCGCGATCCCGACGCTGACTTTCGTTGACTTAACGGTCGCTGTTGACAAGCATTTCTGAAAGTTACAAATAGTCCCTTTAAGGGACAATAATTGTAAGAAATAATAACAATGACCCTCAAATTTCAGCCCACAGAGGCCCCACTCCCCTCCAAGCCACCCAGAAGGCGCCACCCAAGCTTTGACCTCCAAGCTCTCCTGGCTCCCCGCAGAGGCACGGCCACCCCAAAACCTGCCGAGTCCCCGACGGGCGGGGTGAGCCGCAACTCCCCCATGTCCTGGTTGGGGCGACGGGCGCAAGCTGACCCGGTGATCACCACTAGCATGGCAGCAGCAATCCCAGGCTGGGGCGGAGGAGGAGGAGGCGGAGGAGTGTTAATCCGAGGGGTGGAGGTCAGCAGCAAGGAGGTGGTGGACCACACGGGGTCGCCACGGCAACACGTGCTGCTAGGGAGGACCGAGAGGGAGACGGGGACAGATAGGGCCGGATCAACTGCACAGAGGTGCCATTTTTCTTCTTTTACTCCTTTTTTATTTCTATAAAATGTCCTTCTTCTGTGTGGGAACTTGTGTGTGAGAAAAAAAAGGCAGCAGAAGGTCTGAGTTGGCCGAGAGCTCCAAAACAAGACTATAAATTACTGTAAGAATTGGCCAGGCTGAGATGAAAGAAAGAAGTGATTCATCCTTTTTACAGCTGAAGTTTCAGAACGATTTTATCAGTCAGCATGCAATCTCAGATAATTTGATCATACTAACTGTTTGATCTCGTGGCCATTGCTTGCTAGGGCTGGGACGATTCTCCTATCTCCCGATTCGATATTATCACGATACTTGGGTGCCGAAAAAAAATTGCGATACATAGGTGAATTGATTTTTTGTCCCTTCCCTATTGCTAACTACTATCTTCACTTCCTCTTCCTTCACTTCTCCTCTTTCTCCCTATTTTCGCAAATGTACTCATCTCTTTATCATCTCCTCGTTTCTAGTAAACTGTACCTGCTCTGGTGCAGGATGTTGAGTTCAGAGAGGCAGTATGTGGCCATCCTGAAGGGCGTAGAAGAGACCTACCTCCCGTTACTGGAGCTCTCAGACACCCCGGCCTCCATCAGGGGGAAGGCAGACACCCTCTTCCCCAACTGGGCCAGCCTCAGCACCTTCCACTCGCAGAACCTGCTCCCGGCCATGGAGGGCGCTCTCGTGCAGAGCTTGTTGCAACAGGACTGCTTCAGCAAATATGTAAGTTGCAATCTGGGCTTTATTTATTTTGATTTAGCCTTCATTTTTGACCATTGGGAGCCAACCTCTCTGGCTTGTGACCTCTTAAAAAGTGGCTACTTGCAACCCCCCCATCATCACAGGTCCCATATGTCTACGAGGTACGAGCAGCTCCACCAATTTATGTTCTTATTCCCTATACCATTAAGAACCTTTATCCTTAGGCCCTGTCGGTGGTCCTGACCCTCAGGTTGGATACCACTTATGCATTCATACAACTGTGTGTTGCAGGACCAAAACTACAAAAACGGGACCCACGTTTTGTTTTTGTTTTTCAAATGTTAAAAGACTGATTTGTAATTTTACAGAAAATCCACTCATGAAACAGTGTTAACATTTAAATTTACCACGTGTTTAAAACTGTTTAAAAATGTGAGCGCTCGAAACGTAATTGAGAATGCAGTTTTGATATATGGGAGTGTAATTGTTGGTCTGTTGCACGCCACATTTTGGCCATTGTCGTGGCTCAAAAACTGACATCCATAGAAAAGCTTGGTCTCATTTTGAACCAGAGCATCTGCAGATTAATTCCATATCTGATATGTTATGATCCACTAAAGTTAGGCACGATACGAGATTAATGATTCTCTGTTTCCCTTATCTTCGCCGCCAACTTTTCTAGTTTATTGTGTGATTGATTAAAGGCAGTGAAAAAGTACAACTTTGTCTTTATAAAACATTTATATTTCTTTTGTCTACATCTCTTTCTCACATACAGCGGGAGCAGTTTCTGCAGTACTCCCACTACATCAGGAGTAAACCAGAGCTGGACTCCCCGCTGGTCACACAGGCTGCCGACTTCTTTAAGGTGAGAGTAATCATTTTGCTGTGGTCTAATTAAATCCTTGAATATCTCAAACATCACCTTGTAGTTCCCACAGAGATTTCAGCAGAAGTGTTTCAATCTGACCAGTTTTTCCTCCCTGCTTTTCAACTCCAATTAAAGAAAAGCACCCTCACGTTCCTGAATCCATACACATAATAAGAGTGTCAGGGTCATAACTTTTTTATTTAGTTATTTTCTTTTGAGAAGATCTGTTAAACCACAATATGAGAGCATCATTATGAGTAATTTTGGAGCACATCACAAGCACAAAGCAATTAAAGTTGCTTTATTCAACGGTTGCTGCAATTAAAAACGAGCTGTATACAGTAAGGCTAATTACATGTTTAATGTACACTAGGAAAGCCAATTAAAGGCGGATTATAGGGAAAGTAATTTGAGCTTGCAAGCTACAATTAACGAAAACTAATGCATCAACGGCATCGTGAGATTACTGAGAGGACTTTACAAGGAGAGATCACAGTGCTTAAGATGTCGTTTTCAAGTGTTCTCACAAAGGAGCACTTCTGAGAAGCCGCCACCAGGAGGCGGTGTGAGTTCACGTCACGTCCCAGCAGCAGCTTTAAAACAGCTTGAACACATTGTGGATTATGGCTGCAGGAGGGTTTATGGTTATCGTGATGGGACATGATGATGGCGGTGAAGATTGTTATGAGGATGAAGACGGAAACAGCACATGTGGCTACTTAGACATGTGATCAGTGGAAACCCAGAAGGAGAATGGGACTTCACTAAGAGAGAAACAGATTGAGATGTCGTTATGTTTGGATTTTTTTTCGACAAAAAACGACTGTAAAATCAATTTACTTTAAGATATAATGAACAAAATATCCCGATTACACGTCTTATGTGGTAAACAGAAAAATAGAATGGTTTTGGTTTGTTGATTTTTGTTATTTATGTGTGATTTGTATTATTTATGTTGTGAAAAAAGAAGTTATACAGTCAAAACTAGTGTTATTTCATAAATAGTGTACTTTCTAACCAAAAAAAGGGACAAAAAATATCATAATTAGGGCTGGACGATACTTCAATATGATAATTTATTGTATTTCAATGGAATCACATATTGATGAAATCATATATTGAGATATTGTGACACACAATTATGTTGTCTACATTGATAATAGCAAGCACATACTGACATAAATGATCAGAACAACTGATCAAATTCAGTTAAATCAAACTATTGTCTCAATCTGATTACTCATGTGCATACATGTAAACATAGTCAGTGTATTGCTGGAAATATTTATTAATTTTTTCTCTATAATTTCACTTGAAAATGTTCATTTTGCACTTCAGTGCGTAATTAAATGAGAAAATACTCTTTTCATTTGTCAAGTATTTAATTCACACAGAAGTATACAAGAACAGGCTTTACCATGTGGTTATTTCATATACACTATTTATGTATTGAATTACCAGAAAACATGCTATATCGTTGTCAAAATATGAAATTACCTATATCGGGATAGAAGATTTTGGCCGTTTCACTAATTTCCTCTCATCTGGTATTTGTCAAAATGTACCTTCTTTTCTCTGTCTGTGCAATGCATTATGGTAAATAAACCTAGGTTAGTGAGTTAGATTGTACCGACCCGATCTCACGGGAAGGCGTATAAATGGCACAAGGACATTCCACGTGTCATGAGAATGCATTTTAGCCTTTTTTGCGTGTAATTTTTACGCCACAAAACAAAACTAACGTTGGCAGTTTAGCAACAAAACCACTTAGTTTAGTTAAGGAAAAACATCATAGTTGGGCTTAAAATAGGTATGGAAACTAAGCAAAATATGTACAGAAACGTTACAGAAGTATAGAAAACACATCACAAACGTCATTAACATAACTTCAAAATAGGCAAAATTCGGATATAATAATAAATAAACAATTGATCCGTAATATTGTTGGCTTAAAAGTGGTAAGTCAGTTTCACTACAACAAGAGTTACAGGGGTGAAAAGTATATTTCTTTATTTTTTTATTTGTTCATTTGTTACCTCAATACAGAAAATGAGGAAGTGCGCCCACCGGGATTTTTTTATTTTTATTTTTATTTAATGTTTTTATTTTTTTAGAGGGCGACCAGCCCTCTAAAAAATAGGTGGCGCCTTAGGCGACCTACATAGGCGACCGCCTATATTAAGCCAGCCCTGGGTCTCCTGGTTGAAAGTCCTGTGTTTGTTGGACCCATCCACCATGAGTGGTCTTTCTCACTTTTTATTCTACATCACTCTTAGAGTAGCATATTTACACGGATGCGTGCAGCACATGGCATACAAATGACAAGGCAAAAGCAAGGGCAGCATTCTTATTGTCATTCATACACTATACAGTGCAACCAGGCTGATTGTACACTTTGTAGCCAATGTGGGATCATTTTTTTGTGCTGTATAAGCTATTTTATAGTCTGATAATAGAGACAACTTTTCTTTTTCCTGCCACCCCCCTCTTCTCTCCCCTCTCCCGCAGTCCAAACTCCCCACAGCCTCCCCCCTCTCCCCCTTATCCTTCCCTCACTGTCTCCAGGCTCCCACTCAGAGACTGGAGCAGTACTGCGAGGCCCTGGAGGAGCTGGGAGGGATAAACCCAGCCTCCGACTCCGCCCTCTCCATCCTAAGGCACGCCCAGCGGCACGGCGAGGACCTCAGGGCCAGCGACCTCATCGCCGGATGTCCGGTGAGAACGCGTGTCCCAGTTTATGAATCAAGTCCCACTTTCTTTTCTCAGAGGGAAAGAAACTCATCTCTATGAGGTCAGGCAGTTGGAAAAAGAGAAGGGAGTGTATTTGCTTTTATCGCTTGAGTTCATTATTTACAGTCTCTTTTGTTTGCTTAAAAAAAGGGAACTAGTTTATTTTGAATATAAAAAAGTACGAATGCTGTTCAGGTTAAACATGTTTAAAACGGATTTTGGTTGGATAACCAAAAGCTCATTTGCACTTTCTCCAATGTCTATCTACTACTAGAAGATGTTATGAGGTTATGAAGTTTATTGTGAACTACAATGTTTAACATCTTCTTGCATTAAGATACACAACAACTTTTGAGTGTGTGTGCAGGCCTGTGAAAAGTGAAGCCAATGTGGAAGTGCCTTAAACTTGCATTCCTTCTAATAGCCAGCAGGGGGCGACTCCTCTGGTTGCAAAAAAAGAAGTCTGATTGTATAGAAGTCTATGAGAAAATGAGCCTACTTCTCACTTGATTTATTACCTCAGTAAATATTGTAAACATGAGTTTATGGTCTCAATCTCTAGTTTCAAGTCTTCTTCAACACAGCATGATGTTCATTTAGTAAATTATGGTCCCATTTAGAGTCAGATAGACCATAAAGCAGGGGATGCTTTAGGGCGTGGCTACCATGTGATTGACAGGTCGCTACTACAGCGTTGTCCGGTCCGTATTTTCCTCTTACTTGTTTACTTGCTTGTTTTCAGTTCATGAAAGTTAATTGTTACATTTTGGTCGCCTAAAAATGTCTTATTCAGCGTTCTTATTCACTCGTGTCACTTCTGGTTGCAAAAAACCAAGATGGCGACAGCCAACATCTCAAACTCAGGGCTTCAAAACAGCAGTCCACAAACCAATGGATGACGTCACAGTGACTATATATAGTCTATGTAGTGGACGTTAAAATCCAGGTGAAAATACTGTCGGTGTGAACAGTTATGCTCGAATGCTTCGAATTTAAAACAATGAAACTGTCTTTAATCTTACTCTGAACTCAAATAGGGGAAAGTAGCAAATAAAAGAATGGAACGTGGGCGAAAAGACAGACCACTCGTGAGACACTTTTGTAACACACTTGTGGTTATTATGGATTTTTTAAAAAAGCAGCTTTAACTTTTATCAAAAAGTCAGAAAACACCACATCCACTTGCCCCATATTGTGCTACTCTGACACAGCAGTATCATTCAGAGCTAGTCGTGACAAACGTTTGACTCCCACACACACACACACACACACACAACTACCCTCTCCTCCCCCTTTTGAGCGAGGGGAGAGATTACAGCAGCACAAACACTTCCATTGAGCTACTTCAAATCGCGCTGCAAAAGCTCTCCAAGTGAAAAGACCATGAGTGCAGGTGTGTGTATGGGTGGGTGTGTATGTGGGTGTTCGTGATGTGTGTGAAGCATCACTTATATCATGACCCACACCATCTCAACAGGGTTTAAAAATAAAGGTTCTGCGTGACCGGTTGCTGGTAAATTAACGGCCGTTTTCATTTTATTGGCAGAGCGGTTACAGTTGAGAAGATGTTCGCCTGATATGTTTGTGTCTTTGCTCGTCTAGCATTGAGTCCTTAAGGAGCGTTACATAAGATTTGACTTTTATCAGCCTCTATCTGCCTCTGGTAGGAGTCGCAACAACATCACAAAGTCCTTTAACCCTGTAATTGACATGAACAATAAAGTCAAATTTTCACAAAAGACGTGAGTCAGCTGGCCAATTAGAGCAAAGATGCAACAGACAGAAGAGGGAATGTCACCACGTTAGGCACTGTAATTATAATACCGCTTTGTACTTTTCTTTATTGACTCGGCTTTTCAGTCTTTGTAGCTCAAATGTCTCTCAACTCAAAATCGAAAATTTGAGTAGGTGACAGAAAGAGGCCAGAAAATGAGTGTTTAAAGCCAAAAATGAGTTTTTGTCAGTTATTAAAGGAGTCAATAACCCTATGAAGACTTTCATTATTCACTTGTTTGCTACGGAGAACCAACATTTTTACTCACTGGCCCTTTAAAATGTTCCAAAGAGTCTAAGATTATTCACCTGTTTCCAAAGCAATTTGTTTTAAGAATCCAGAACTGTAAAAAAAACTAAAATGGATCAGTATCACATTATAATGTGAAAAGTTTGTTGTTATAACAAGATGTTTTTCACGTTATAACAATATATTGTCACGTTAAGAAACTTTTCTTGTTATTACAATACTATTTTTCTTGTTATAACGTGAAATTTTTCACGTTAAAAGGTGGAAATTTATTGTTATAACATAAGATGCTTCACGTGATCTTCACTTATATTGTTATAATGTGATAACTTAGTATATTGTTATAGCGTGAAATGTTTCACGTTTTAACAATATAAGTGACTATCACATTATAACGTGTTAACTTAATATATTGTTATAACGTGAAATGTTACACGTTTTAACAATATAAGTGATGATCACATTATAACGTGATAATTTAATATATTGTTATAACGTGAAATATTACACGTTTTAACAATATAAGTGACTATCACATTATAACGTGTTAACTTAATATATTGTTATAACGTGAAATGTTTCACGTTTTAACAATATAAGTGATGATCACATTATAACGTGATAACTTAGTATATTGTTATAATGTGAAATGTTACAAGTTTTAACAATATAAGTGATGATCACATTATAACGTGATGACTTGGTATATTGTTATAACGTGAAATGTTACACGTTTTAGCAATATAAGTGATGATCACATTATAACGTGATAACTTGGTATATTGTTATAACGTGAAATGTTACACGTTTTAACAATATAAGTGATGATCACATTATAACATGAAAAGTTTCACATTATAACAAGAAAATGAGTACATTGCTATCACGAAAGAGTTTCTCGTTATAACGTGATACATTTGTATGTCGTAATAAAGTGGATATATCTTGTTATAATCTGAAAAATATCTTGTTATAACAATCAAATATTCATGTTATAACTTGATACTGATCCGTTTTTTTCTTTTTCTGGTGTGGCAGCAATACATTTCCGTAGTAATCCGCTTTTTTTCTTACATGTTTCAAGACAATTAAATGAAACAAAAAAAGACATGATTTAACACTAAATTCAAGGCTAATTGGCCTCTTAAGATATCAATTAAAATGGTATCTTTTGCAGATTAAAGCCGTGGGCCTGACCCTCAGGCCAAGATAAGTGCATTCTAAAATGCGTGTGTGATTTCAGGTCCCGGTGGCAGAGCGCGGCGAGCTGGTGCGGCACGGCGAGCTGACGGTGTGCGGGGGAGCTCGGAGGAAACGGGCGGGCGTAAGGAATGTTTTCCTCTACCAGCACGTCGTCATCTTCGCCAAACAGAAGAGCCCCATCCCGGGACGCACTGCCTACAACTACAAACACAGCATCAAGGTACACACCTTACCCTTTCTCTTTCCCCTCTCTGTATTTCACGCACACATAATTTGTTCCTACTATTTTCTCCCGACCGAACACTCTTGTGTTGGAAGAATTTTGAGGAAAGTCTTAGTCTTTAGACACAGTTTTTGTCTTTGTTGCTCAGTCCTCCTGACTCATTACATGTTAATCCTCTTTCCCCTGCAGACCGGTGAAATGGGCCTGACCCAGAGTGTGGGTGGGGAAGGAGTGAAGTTTGAAGTTTGGGTCCGGCAGGCCCCTCGAACCAAAGACTGCGTCACGCTGCAGGCGAAGGACAGGGAAGACAAGGTGGCCTGGACTCATGACATTGCCCATCTGCTGTGGACACATGCCATCAACAACACAGGTACATTCTGACTTTTTCCCTCAGAAGCCTCAACTTTAGTCTCACATTGTTAGAAAAACTTCATCAACCTAAAAGTAGTAGTCTACTACTGCACATGTTGAAAAGTTCTATGATGAACTACGTGACGTAACTCATCTTTGCTTGAGGCCTAACAGCGCAAGACTACATTAGCTGCTACTAACATAATGAATTGTCAGCATTTGAGTTGCATTGTGGATAATGTGGGTGCCAGATTCTGACAAGGAAGCACTTGAACACACCGCAAACACTACACCGACTGCCATTCTATATGCTGAAACGACAAGGGCAGACTAGAGCCGACTAGGGATGTCACGGTGAGGAAATTTTCCCACCGGTTAATAAACTTGTTACACCTGTGTTACCGATTACACCACCGCAGGTTTCCACCTGGCGATTGCCTCATTAACTTTATGCTTCCCTTATAGCATTGTGTTTAAATCAAAAATATTGCCTAATAGGCGCTTTTGCTTTTCGCTTTGACGCCAAATCCTCCACCATCGTCTTGTCTGTCAACTCTCTCACGTCCCGTGTGAGTGAAATGTAACTCTTGCTACTCTGTGTAGTTTTTTTCTTTCAGTTTGTAGCGTTCGTCGTCTGACTATATACAGTATTGATAACGCAGCGGCGATACGCGAAAATAAAGTAATAACTTTTATTTCTATAAACAAAAGCAAGTAATGTAATCGGTATGTGCAGTAACACCAACTACCGCAGCAAGCCTGGTGCCAACAGTGCGGGACACACCGCAAAAACAAGTCAGTTGTAGCAAAAGTAATAATAAATTGGTTCTGCACATTTTTTTCTCAAATTGTCCACATTTTTTCACTCATAGCAGTGTCTGGATCTTGTATCCCACTCAATTCCTGCACACAATCCCAGCATACACTTGATGTAAAGCAGGAAAACACCCTAAACCCTAGCTTAAAAGGCATTCTCATATTTCATAATGAATCCGAACATTGTTGTGTGGACATGACATCTGAAACTATGGCCCAAGACATTGTGCAGGAGGTTATTTTAGTCCAAGTTTTTAATATTTGTTTGAAAGGAAAAAGGGGGACTAGATCAATCTGATTCTTCTCAGTGTAACTTTATCTGGTTTGTCTACTTTCCTACTGTAGAGAACACATAGAAACTATCAGCACCAGTCCAGTCTGCTGTTTGATTGTTGTTCATTTGTTTATGCACAGCTTTCCAAGCACTGCTGGCTATCAAATGTCACATCTACCTCCTCATATCCATAAAACCTCAAGGATGGCTTCCTGTAGTTGGCTCAGATTACAGTATCACACTGGATAAAATGCACTGCAGCTGCGTTAAAAAAAGGGGGGCTGGTGTTCAAACGGCATTGTACACAAACAGTAAACAAGCTGTATTTTCCCACATAGACGAGTTCCTCTCTTACCCTGTTACACCTGTATAATTTAATACAAATATTCAGTCATTATACCGTAATGTGCTTTACATAAGAACATACTGTTGAGTACATTATGTGATGTCTTTATAAAATTGTATTGTTTTGTGTTTTAAAAGGTGCTATTGATAACATTCAGCCACTGGTTGTCACATTCTCCCTCCCCCGTTCCATTGCATTTACGTTTACTTCACAACAAGCCATTGCCAGACACGTACCGTCAATCTTATTATATATTATTATATTATTATTATATTATATTATTATAATTTAATTATAATTTAATGATTAATTATAATAATTAATATTATTAATAATTATTATTATTAATACAATTATTGATAATTTTAGTTATAATTATTATATTATATTCTAATTTTTTTTCAGGAAAAGCTATACTTTTATTTGGCACCTTTCTAAAGGCTATGTGGATGTATTTTTTTTTTTTTTATATTCATCCAACATAAAAATGCTATCAATAAGACCTTTAAATCAACTTTTTGAACGGTTTCTTCTCCCAGAGTTGTGTCTGAAGGAGTCACTCTGCATGGGAATATCCAGTAAGCTGCTGCTGGACGCGACAGGAACTCAAGGCTCAGAACTGGACTCCATCTACAGTCTCAATGACAGAGGTAGGCTCAGAAAGGGAATACATGTGGAACAGGAACTACAGGAGCACTGTGCTCTTAGGGGAGTTGCACAGGAAGAAAAGCATTTGCATGAAAGATTTGAAATGGTAATGTTAAGGAAAACTCTTTGACCTAGAAGTGAACTGACAGGTAGAACATTAAAAGTGATCAGTGTGTGGAGTTTTCATTTGAAACCCCCTCATCTCACCTTACAAATACAGAAACCGTTTTTCAGTTCAAACTGTGGCTTCAGGAAGTCGGTCGGTTTTATGTGACCAGATCGCATTACTGGATTGTTCAAATATACTTTCCGAGCTGAGAGTGATGTGGCCCTGAGATTACAGACAGGAAACTAAACGGGTCCTGGGTGTTTCTCCCCATGTGACAAGGTAAAAAACGTGGTACATGTCTTTTTTTCAATCTGGCGCCCCCGGGCTATTCTATGAATTTTTGATATTTGACTCACACGGAGACATTTTGAAGAGCTCTGACGTGCAGAGAATATGTAGTTCAGTCAAAGAGCACCAAATACTCTCCCACCACATCCTTCAGTCCTGTGTCTCCCTTAAACTGTGACTTTATCCTGCTTCATATACTGCATCCGTAAACAAAAAAACATCCACTGGGACACTGTTTCAACAACTACTTCAGATTTATATTGCAGTTGTTGTATTTTTCTTAATATGGTATTATATTAGTGTTGGTACTGAGAAGTATTGAGATACTTCAGTAAACTCACAATACGTGAATGAAAAAATACTGAAATAGGAGTATAAGTCTTGAATAAAAAAAAAAAATCTTAAGTAAAAATACTGATATATTTGCAAAATATACTTTAAGTTACTACGAGGAACTTTTAACTGGTTATGAAACAGTTAATACTGATGCCTCCATATGACCTACATAAGTAAACAAGACCATCAGCGAGAAGATTGTCTATCACTATTATCACTATTGGCGTTTGATTGGTCTTTGTGGTATTTGTCCCACCCATCCTCCATTGTGATTGGACGACCGGGTAAAAAGTGACGAGCACAGCATTTTACCTAACGTTAAACATTTTTCTTGGCGACCAGAGAGCGTTTGTTTCCTAGCATAAATACGCGCCGCTGCCATTGCAAATAATTCAAAATGGAAAAGACGTGAACATAGCGGATGTGGCGGTTGCTTGCCATCCCCCCTGGTTGGCTTGTCAATAGCATCGTATTGTAATATTGCGGCTATTGCGACAGCGCTAGTCCGATTCCCCACAAAAACCAGACGAAACGATTTATGGCACGCAGGTTTCACGGGGCAGATTGTCAGACCCTGCTGCAGTAAAACGAAAGGGACTCTGGTGTTCAGAAACACTACCGCTTTTGTCCACAGACACCGCCAAAATCAACACAAAATCCAAGTTCCTGGTAGTAGCTTTAAAGGTGCTAAATGCAAGATTGGGAGCATTTCAATTGCCTCCGCACGACTGAGTGGGAACCGGAGGGTGGGTGCTTCCACAACGGCGCCGTCGGTTGGGATCAGCTCGAACCGCCGTACGAGAGCAATGCATATATATTTATATATAAAAAAATCTTAGGTAAAGATACTGAAATATTAGCAAAATGTACTTTAAGTTTCAAAAGTAAAAGTATAAAGTAACATAAAATTGCAGGCATTTCATACTGTGAAGTATTTACTTTTACATGTAATCCATTGTTCAAAACTTAGTGCTACTTTAATGTTAATGGAATGAGGATTTTGACGACATCGCCCAAATATTCCTGTACACAAATGGCCAAGATATTTTCTGAGTAGCTACAATGCAGTTTGATCAATCCAAAACTTAAGTGTAAATGTGTTCAATGTTCAGACAGCGATATGAACTATGAGAAATCTGCCAATTCTATTAGAATCCATGAAAAAAACAACCAAAAAATTAGCAAGAAACATGAAAAATCATGATCTTGCTCTTCATATTATACTTAATGCTACATCAGCAACATTAGCGACCTCCCCACCGACACATAATCAGCAACAGGTCCACAACCGGCTGAACACACAGAGTCAGAACTCCACCTGAAAAACGAGGAAATACCAACTGAGATAGAACCATGAGAGGCAGGTTGAAGGTGTCACAAAAAAAAAAAAAAACCCTGGAACACACATCACATATAACCACAACCCACACACATCCACACACGAGGTCCGTCCACAGGGTTGAAATTGAAACGAAAACACACAAGCTGAACTGTAATTCTTCACATTCCAGACCCCACCATCCAGTCTCCCAAAGGCCTCTGTTTGTTGCCCGAGAGCCAAAGTGATTTCCCATTCATGGCTGTGGTGTAATGCGCATACTGCTCACCAGGTGTCTCATTGAGAGCAGCAGCTCAGGATTTCAATGCATGAATTGTCCTCTGGGACACAACGCTGTGTTAGAAATTCATTGAACAGGATGAGAAAAAATGCCTTCTCTCTCTCTCTCTCTGACTCCTCGCTCTTTGTCTCTCCCACACCCAGTCTCCTCCACATTTTCCATTTCGGGAAAACATTATGATGCAGTGATTTCTTTGCATTATAAAAGTGCATACACAACAATTCTAATGGAAATGGGGAAACAATCCATGCATGCAAATAATGTCTGAATGCAGGATGATATCGTGTTTTAATATTTGATCTACAAACTGGAGCAAAAATGTGACATATTGTAAGTGTAACACCTGCTAGATATACTGTATTTTAGATGTTGACCTGTAAGCACCCCTCTGTCTGTCTGTCTGTCTCACAGTCCACAGTAGCTGCTCAGACTCCTCCTCTGTGGGCAGTCAGAAGGAGGGTGGATCTCCGGCGTCTGGGAGGGACCCCAGGAGAAGCTCCGGATCCACAACTTACTCCCAGGTGGGGTCACAGTTTTACCCGCAAAGTGGATGAAAACACTTTTATTTGCAGAAATGACTCAACACAGTTCACTATGGTTAAATATAGATTTGAAATGTGAGGAATGTTAAGTGGAACAACATGCTTTTTTTTCTCCAAATATCTAGAATCTTTTTTGGACTTATTCCCAAAAAGTTCCTGATGTGACTTCCTGATGGTTGAACGGGGGTATAGTTTGCTGGTCAGACTGCTAATGAGTGCAGCATTCTTTCAAACCATGCATGCACTGGCACTGGTGTCAGTTCAGTCAGCCAACTCACATAGAATGGATTATTATGTGAATGGAGAATATGGACAGCATTGATTTTTGGTACTCAAACACCAAACTCAGCACAGCCTGTGGGGAGTGATGATACTAACTTCCAGGGGTGGGTGGGAAAAACCGATATACCACAGAATTATATATAACGGCAATATTGTATCGATACACGGACGTCAAGTATCCATCTTTTTTTAGTAGGGCTGTCAATCGATTGAAATATTTAATCATGATTAATCGCAATTTAATCACACATTTTTGTATCTGTTCAAAATGTACCTTAAAGGAAGATTTGTCAAGTATTTAATACTCTTATCAACATGGGAGTGGGCAAATATGCTGCTTTATGCAAATGTATGTATATATTTATTATTGGAAATCAATTAACAACACAAAACAATGACAGATATTGTCCAGAAACCCTCACAGGTACTGCATTTAGCATAAAAAAATATGCTCAAATCATAACATGGCAAACTGCAGCCCAACAGGCAACAACAGCTGTCAGTGTGTCAGTGTGCTGACTTGACTATGACTTGCCCCCAACCGCATGTGATCATCATAAAGTGGGCATGTATGTAAAGGGGAGATTCGTGGGTACCCATAGAACCCATTTTCATTCACATATCTTGAGGTCAGAGGTCAAGGGATCCCTTTAAAAAATGGCCATGATAGTTTTTCCTCGCCAAAATTTAATTTTCAGTCTTTAGTTCTAAAGCTAGAGTGAATATACTGGCATCATATGAAACTAGAAAACCTAAGGAATCCATTGGTACCAACCATGTCATGTTAGCTTGTCGCGAAGGAGGCTAAATAAATTGCACTAAGTTTTGGCAAGGAAAAACTGTCATGGCCATTTTCAAAGGGGTCCCTTGAACTCTGCTCATAATCCCATGCAGTTTGAGGCAAGTCATTTGTGTTGTTAATTGATTTCCAATAATAAATATATACATACATTAGCATAAAGCAAGCATATTTGCCCACTCCCATGTTGATAAGAGTATTAAATACTTGACAAATCTCCCTTTGTGGTACATTTTGAACAGATAAAAAATGTGCGATTAATCGCGATTAACTATTTTAATCGACTGACAGGCCTACGTGGGGCACATACCAAACGGCGATGTTTGACGAGTTGGGAGTGAGAACGGTTTTCCCACAGAATGTTTGTTTTCTTGTTTATTCCAAATTAACTTTATTCTATTGTAGTGTTGTCAGTTGCGAAACAGAAAATGTTCCCATATACTCCGAACATTCCCCTGAGTGCTCTCAGTGTCATCTAGAACATCTCTCCCAATTCATTGTCTTCGGAGCAGCTTCACACTTTATACCCTATGACAGCACAAGTGTGAGTGAAAATGGGCGTAGTTCCCTTTAAGTTCAATTTTATGCACACAAACACTTTGTGTTTCTGCATGTCCGTTTTTTTTTTTTTTTTACTTTGGTGTTACAAATGTGTTATTTGTAGGTTGTTTTATGACAGAACCAAACCAAACCCCAAAAACACTTAGCAGGGTGCGTCCCTGTGGGTTAGGGGTTGAAACGCCGACCATGAACCGCAACATCTCCAGTTCAAATCTATCCTCTCTCTCTCTTTCATCTCTCTACTACTGTACTGCCGTCTAATGAAGGTATTCAAATGCAAAAAACAATAGAATTGTTTGCCTCCATTCGATAGTGGACAAGACAGAGGAATGGACGAGGAATGGAGGGGAGAGAAAGCAGAGATGGCGTGAAAACAAAGGTTCCCGGAGACAGTTGCAATCAGAAATCGCTGAAATGTGTCATTTCCTAATCAGTAATTTGCCTGATCTTCATGCATGGTTCTTTTCTCTTGGGAGGGGCGAGTGCATTCAAAAGCCCATTTGGATTTTTACAATTTCTACAGCACTATCAATTTCTCTCTTTTCTCATGTATTATATATTATACATGAGAAAAGATGGAGACTTAAATGTCCCTCAGCTACGGTGGAATTGCAGCCATTTGAATTGCAACCTGTTTACGATTAGCGGTGGCGACAACTGCTGCAGGTTCATTGAGGCGATTTATATGAAAAGGTGTCCTTCAAACCACAAAAGCACATCTATATGTTAGTAACGTGAAGACAGTGAGGATGCATCATCTCAGCTGTGAGGAAATCTCCATGGTAGAGTTTAAATGAATTTGCTCTGTGTGCACACACACACACACACACACACACACAAACACACTCTCAATCTCCTTATCTAGCAAACAGAATATGACAGATTGGCAAACAGACTGCGCTGGGAACAGATTGACAGACAGACGGACACACGCGGCCCAAACAGATAGGGCAAACACACAGACAGCGATACGCACATATTCAACAACAGAGGGAGGATTGCCGCTTGTACGCGCACACACACACACACACACACACACACACACACACACACACACACACACACACACACACACACACACAAAATAGTGATCGTGAAGTTATTACGCACCATGTTCACCATGTGCAAAATACCAATTTCTGTCACTGCACCAAGTACTCAAATCATAAGTTCTTAATTTATAAATGATGTCCATCAAATGCTGGGCGATGACGCTTGGTTTCACCAGTCATTGATCAGGCGGTGCGGCGATTCTCCACAGGGTTGTGCGGAGGTCTGCGTGAGTCACTTTAATGGCCCACTGATTGCAACGATTAATTTTATCATAACAACTTCTGTACCCTTATTGCTAGGTTGTACAGCTCTGAATCGCCGGTTATGTGACTGACCACCGCAGCATGACGTCGGGTTGCATTCCTCCATAAGTTGATTCTGTTTCTACTTTTCCGCCAAAGGCCGCTGCATTTTTTTCGGAGTCCCCTGCGGCCGCTGCAGCCCAAACGCACTACCCTCATTCAAAATTAATGGAAAAACTTGCTTTTTTGTTGCACCGCCTGATCTGCAGATTTACATCTGAATTAATAGCTCTAATTAAAGTAGAGCAATTTTATGAGTAATCTGAAAACATGTCTGATTTGGAGCCCTATAAAGCCAACAGATATTTGGTGTTTTGTTACCACTCTAAAGCCACGTTTCCACCAAGCAGTCCAATTCAGTTCAGTTCGTTACATATTAGAACGGTTGTATTTGCATTTCCATTACCAAAAGTCCTGGATAATATCTGGAACTTTCTTTACAAGAAGGTGGAGTTAAAACACTGCAGATGATCAGAAAGAATCATCACTAGCGCAACATGGGACATCTTGCACAAACCCGCGATTGTTAATAGCCAAGCTACCATCAATAGTGACCGCAATTTTTGTAGTCACTTGACCTAGATGTTAAACAAAATGGCAGCCCGCAAATCTACAGACATTCCTTTGTTTGGTTGCCTATGAAAAGATTAAGCAAGTGTCCTGTTGAAGATGATGTCACAGCAGTTTCACGCAGCGTCGCTAGCTACGCTGATCAGCTGAGGATCCCACCTACACTGAGGGGGATCTAACTCGCTGCCTACTTTGCTTTACTGTGTATTTAGCAAAACAATATGTGAGGAAAACCCCAGGTAGAACTGGGTGGTCATATAAAATCCCATTGGTTTCTTATTAATAGTTAAATTCAGTGACACCTCACTGCAAATACATCCGAGGTTTGACAACGTTCAAAACAAAAAACCTGCTTCTTCATATTTTCATTCCATAAGTGTTTCATGAAACAAAAAGAAAAGATTTAAGACTGTAATAATGTGCCACCTTGAGGGAAAGCGGGGGCAGCAGTTCATATCCGTGCTGAAAAGGCCAGGTGCAGAAGGTCTTGTCATTAGGTTAATGTCAGCTAATGTCAATGTAACATCACATCATGTTAATGTCACGCCAGTGAGCTAACTAAGTTTTATCACTTGTGCACAGATTCAGACCATCTTTCAAAATATGTTCAATTGCTAAAAGCATATACTAGAACCACCACAAAGGCATGGCAGAAACACACAACGGTATATGAGCATATGGATATTGATTACAGAGCTCTCCATGATGTTGTATGTGATATGATACATGAGTATCAGCAACAGCTGTGCTTAATACATTATGCGTCATGCTCTAGACATTTGTTGGACATTAATGGAGAGTATAGGAATACAGGATTTTGGGTCAATATACCCTTCTCCCTCACACACTTACTGTATATAAACACACACACACACACCTCCTAAGAGAGCAGACCGACAGGGTTGTTAAAAATTCATGACAGGGCTTTGACGAGGCTCCTCTCCCCTCTGGGAGATATGGGGGAGGGTGAGGAGGGGTTGTGTGAGGGAAAGATACCTAATTACCCGTCTCTTTTTTTCCCTCTTTTTCTCTGTATCCCTTTCCATCTCTCTCTTTGTCAAACATGAACACAGGGAGAGGTTATCAGGCTACCCAAAGAAAGCAAACGCCACAACAAAATCCCCTCTAAACTAGAGAACCTCGATTTGATGAGGCCGCCCCCTGAGTGACAGCTAACCTCTCTAAACTGGCATAACAGTTCATTACGGAGCCACTGCGAGTTGCCGTCTCTGCCAATTGATTAGAGGCCAGCGTTTCTCAGTTGAAACGCTCAAATTTAGCACTACAACGGTTTGGTTAATGGCAGTGCATAACACACTCCCCGTAGCGTGTTCTAACCGCTCATTAGTCTCCCTCTCGCTTATTGTGGTATAGATATCCCAGCTCCACACCATAATGAGTCCACTCTGTCAATGAGTGACCACTGGAGACCTGAGGAGAGCCATCCTTCCCAACAGCCCTAATGGTGGGGGGGGGGGGAGAAGAATACGTGGATACGAGGGGACTGGGAATTGGATCTATGGGAGTAGGAGAGTGGGTCGGTTTAAGGAATGAGATGCTTGAGTGAGAAATGGGAGCAAAAGAGGAGAAGAAATTCATAAGAATAATGAAATCTAATGCTAGCAGGCAAAAATGTCCAATATTGTCTGTGGGCAGAGTTGCTGATACATGTTGGTTGGCTATCTTACTATTGCTATCTTACTCCCTGAGTAAGCCGCAACAACTGGTATGCCTATCAAAACTTCAACAGCCAAATAGGGCACATAACATAATATTTCTCATTGTCCATGCACACTGACGTATGAGATCGTTGCACTGCAGCCACAGAGAGCATACAGAAGCATTCGGAGCTGGCCTGAGTGTTGGATGGCATTGGACTCGTACCTACTAGCCCCACGGAGATATATGTTTCTGCCCTGCTCTCACCAGCCGTAGTTGTCATTCTGCCAGGGCAGCCCAGCAGCCCACCATGCATTTAGTGAGAAAGCAGAGCACAGCTTAAAGGATAGACAGGGAAGATGAGACAGGCTCTGCTAAACCTCACAGAGCCTCCCAGACTCCCTGTGTGTGTGCGTGTGTGTGCGTGTGTGTGTGTGTGTGTCTGTCTAAAGTCTCCACACGCCTGAAATCAATGGGCCATTCAGAGCACACTGCCTCCTCCCCCAGACAACAAAGCAATACTCACAAGAGTAGTAACGGTCTAAAAGATCATTAACACCCACATCCAGTCTCATCTTTTCCACCCTCGTTTCCGACAACGTGTCCACATTCATGAACACCGGTTTTATCTGCTCGCCATAATGAGTCCCAACTCAAAGGGAAGACAAGAAAGGAAAAATGTGGGAGATGTGAAGGGTCAGTATGAGAAGCAGAAAATATAGAGGAGTCTGAAAAAGGGAAGAGGAAAAGACATAAATTATGAGCAGATGGATTAATGGAAAGGACAGTCCGAAGAGAGAACAACAATACTCCGACTCAGCATGATCAGTGTTCGTACTTCTCATTAAAATTTAGCTCATGAAAACGAACAGTGGGATGATAAAGAGAGATGCATGCAAGGGTGGGTGGGGGTTGTTCAGTAACGAATGATGGGAGCTTTATCCAGCAATGCCTTAGTTTGTTTCCTGGGGAAAGGGGTGTGTGTGTGTGTGTGTGTGTGTGTGTGTGTGTGTGTGTGTGTATAAGGAGTAAAAAGAGAAGAGTGGGAGATAAAAAAAAAAAAAGATGAGTAAGGTCTAGTCCACACCTACACAGGTACTTTTGTAACTAGCATCAGCCTCCTTCGTTCTTAAAAAAATCTCCTGTCCACACAGGCACGGTTTTAACAAAAAATTTAGAAAATGCAAAAACACAATTGAAACGCTGTGAAAACCAGAGTAGGTTGGGACACAAACACACACCGGTGAAGGTGTCTGTGTCGTAGCAGTGTTGCATTGGATAAGTAGCAGTGACTCCCTCTGTTCCTCAATATAGTGGAAGTGTAATTGTGCATTTACGTGTAAACATGTAAAAAGTCCTGTTGGCAGGTTATTTGGCCACGTCAGCTGTTCATGGATGTATTTATAGCACCGTTGCACGGCATCATTAGTGACGATAACGACGCACACTCTCTCTCAAAAACTCTGTTTTCGCTGTCAACATTGAAAACAGAGTTTCTAAAAATCTTCACCTTTGCCGAAGTTTTACAAAAGCTCTGTTCTAAAACACTGTTTGGGTGTGGACCAAAGCCCAAAACGCATAGAAAAGGCTACATTTACAAAAAATACCTGTATACCTGTGGGCCTAAGAAGCAAGAGGAGACTAGGAGAAACAAGAACTGGTGAATAAGGGAGACAGACAAATGGACGAACAGACGAGACAGGAGGAAAGGTGAGAGAGAGAGTGATACAAAAGAACGCAGATGAGTAAAGAGGAGAGTTGGAGGGAGAAAGGAGGTAGTGTGATAAAAGGGAGACAGAGGGCAGAAGAGATAAAGAAAGGTTGATTTCAAATTCCAGTTTGACAGAGAACTGTGGCAAAAGGCCACCGGGAGAGATACAGCAGACTGGAGAAGGAGGGCGACAGAAAGAGAGGAATGGAAGGATCGAAGGAAAAGGAGGGTGAGATGAGTAAAGGGAAAAAGGGAGCGTGAGACAGAGCAGAGGAATCTGCAGCTCTGAGAGCCCATGGGGAGAGCTGTGCTGCTCCACATGACTTCTCTCAGAGGCCAAACCCTCCGATGGGAACAGTAAATCTACAGCTGCCTCCAGTCTCATTCGCTCTCTTTGGCTCTTTGGCTCTTATCTTAAAGAGGTGTGGATCTCTACTGTTCACTTCAGAGAAGTTATATTGTTTGTCACCTTATCAGATTTCGCAGGGAATCTGCTGGATTTCCTTACAACACAAACACTGTGAGTCAAAATTGGGGCTGTCCTCTACCAAAGAAATTCACTCATATGATTTAGTTGACTAATCGATCTGTAGAACTGAGTTTCTCCACAAAGAAGAATCAAACAAAAGCTCCACTTTAAATCTTGTGTTTACCAGAGATGTGCTCTTTAGTTTCATGGAAATAAGTCATTCAACGTGAAAAAAGCGACTAATCATCTAAAGACATCTTAGCCGACTAAGACCAAAACAACAAATTAGTTGACTAATGGATTAGGAGGGAGCAGCCCTAGCCACAATCTTCTAATTCAAAAGGGTAAAAGAGCATTCTTTATAAATTGTAACTAATGGATTTATCAAAGGTAAATTAATTATTTACTAATGCTTTTAAAATCAGTTATAAAACATTACTGGGAACACATTTTGAGCTGCCAGGTTGCGGAAAATACAAATGTTGGTAATCCATTAAATAATGCTTATTGTTTTTTCACCTTTTATCTACTAAGTACGGGATAATGTACAGTGAGCCGGTCATTGTGAAATAAACCCCTTCAGGCACCCTGACAACAATGACCCGCTAGCTGTACAATATCGCACTTATTACACGGCTACTTACTTAAGAAATCTATAATTTGACACAAAATGAACTGTGCCCATAGTAATGGTCTGCTATACATAGCAATAGTCTGTTATAAAGAAATAACAGACATTGTTACACGGCTTTGTTGAATACTCAATTCTGATTGGTCAATCACGGCATTCAGCGGTCTGTTATTTCTTTATAGCAGACCGTTGCTATGTATAACAAACTGTTGCTATGGACGAGGTTCTGATGTCGGACTCTGGCCGGCATCGCCCTGTTGGGGCTTTCTTTCACAACAATGACAGGCTCGCTTCACATTATCCCTTACGTAGAACGTCGTGATTGACCAATCAGAATCAAGTATTCAACAAAGCCGTGTAATTATCATTATTAAAAGCCCTTAGTTACAACATATATCACCTTTACACTGGGTGCCCTTTCAGAAAGTGTCATCAAGACAAATTGGAAGACAAAAGTGAAACTAATTACATCTAAAATGCTGCAATTTCCTGTAAGGTAGAAGGTCACAAACAAACACGTGTGTGTGGAAAGGCATGATGGAAATGTAGTGGTGTCAGAGAACAACACTGCTCTCATGGATTGCGGTTGAGAAACATTATCTCAAACTGGTGTAAAAAGAGAAGCCGCTAATTATCTCGTCACATCTCCATTACTGTAATTATAACAAAGTATCACAATATTGATTCTGAAAAATACTACATGTCACATTAAATTCATGCTGATTATTATTAGATATGAAACAACTGCATTCGCTTGACAGTGAAAAGTTGTAACTGTCTGCAAATTAAGTATTCAAATGTAACCACGAGCATCTTGTGATCCACCAACGCAATTTGGATTTCTTCTCGATGAATGTATTAAGGCGATTGGGCTACCATAAGTCTAGTTAGAATTCCCCATCTGCACTGCTCCCTCCCACTCCCTCTCTGTCTGGCTATCACATGCACACACGTAAACATGAACGCAAGCACACAGACACACACATGCAGACACCTCTTGTCTGTTTAATATGATGAGCGCAGAGCGGAGATGGGAGGTTGAGTAACATCTGCTCTGGAGACTGGAATATCTCTGATCGTATCATAGCCTCTGTTCATTACTGCGTTACGTTGGCACACACACATACACACATGAAAACATCATAATGTCACATCTTGTGCTCATTATTATAACATTGTGACAGCAGGCAACAGATTAATACAAATATGGTCCAACACCTGGGGCCCAAAGACTCTGTTAAACACGTTCACAAATAACACACCGAACGCTTAACACACACACACACACACACCTCTAAATGAAGGAAACTGGGTAACTGAACTGAACTGCATTATATAAGAGATATTGAAGATGAGACCAGTATAAATATATCAATTAGAGGATACAGTTGTATTAGGGATGTCAAAGTTAATGCGATAATAATGCGTTAACGCATATTTGTTTTAACGCCGCTAATTTCTTTAACACATTAAGGCAATTTGCTATTTCTAGCTGGTCGCCAAGGAGATTAAATAACGTTCTAAACTCGGGCTAAATTCTGGCAAGGAAAAATTGGCATGTATGGCGTATATGAATGAAACTGGGTTCTCTGGGTACCAATGAGTCTCCCCTTTACAGATATGTCCACTTTATGATAATCACATGCAGTTGTTGTCAAGTCATAGTCAAGTCAGCACACTGACACACTGACAGCTGTTGTTGCCTGTTGGGCTTGAGTTTGCCATGTTATGATTAGAGCATATTTTTATGCTAAATGCAGTACCTGTGAGGGTTTCTGGGCAATATTTGTCATTGCTTTGTGTTGTTAATTGATTTCCAATAATAAATATAAACATAAATTTGTAAAAGAATTTAAATTTGCAAGAATATTTGTCCACTTCCATGTTGATAGGAGTATTAAATACTTTACAAATCTCCTTTTAAGATACATTTTGAACAGATAAAAAAAATGTATAATTAATTTGTGATTAATCACGATTAACTATGGACAATCATGTGATTAATGCAAATTAAATACTTTAAAATCGATTGACAGCCCTAGCTGTATACCTGGTTACAATTTGAAAAGAAAAGATTACTGTTTCTTGTTTACAATATATAACTCTAATCTAAACTAAATAGAAGAGTTGCCATATTGTGTTGTTTTTTACATGGAACCACAAACCGTGTTTGTTTCGTGTCTATGTTTGCAAAGTTGCTGAGAGCGGGTTTTTCACCTTATGTTCCTTTTTAATGTAGATTTCAAGGTGAAATCCTGAAGGGGAAGCCTACTAGTACAATCCAGAGTGGAATAAAGAATAGAAGTAGAAGGTAGAAGTAGGAAGAAAAATAAATATGAGTCTGGTTGTGTCATGTCACATAATACAGACTGCTTTGCACTCTGTACATAGTTTGCAAGCAAGATCCATTAAGCCAGAACTCTTTACACAAAATATCTAGGAGCTGTAGCTGAGGAGAGAAAATGTTTCAGAAAATGAAATATGGTAAAATTGTTAATGTTGTAAGATTGAATGTTAACAGGGGTATTGACAATGACATTATCTGTGACAGCAGGGAATTTAACTGACTGAAGTTTTATTGAGTCATTCATTAAGAACAATAGCACAAATCTGTGTAATGTAATTGGGGATTTCAATGTAGGTATTTCAGACAATAATTGTTTTTGTAAGACATTTTAAGCAATCTTTTAGCACTAATGATAGTCCCTTATCCAGTAAAATGATGTCCATAAACTGTGACACATTATTATGGCTTTATCTCTCTATCTGTACATCTGATGCATAAGCTATATGGGCTACCACTGAGATCTATTACAGACCATATACCTGTTAAAATGACTGTGAATATTGAGACTTACTGACGGTGACAATATCAACAGAGGTAGGCAACGTCATAATGACATAATCAAGTATGCCAGGCATACTGACCTTCTATTAAACAGCATAGATATTGAAATATGTAATTTTAAAAAACGTTCAATGGGGATGCACCAATCCGACTTTTTCAGTCCCGATAGCGATACCTGGGCTTTGGTTATTAGCCGATACAGAGTACCAATCCAATACCAATGTTTAATTAATAAGCTTCACTGTGTGGAAGTGACTGGGATCATTATTTTATGTGTAAGGCAGGCTACATTTAATCATTACTTTCTTAACAAATAAATACATAGATATACATTTACTGAATTATTCATTATTATAATAATAAGTCGTATACCAACAACTTGGTAAAAAAATCTTTAAAAATAACAGGAATTATAATTCAGGTGTAAACCTTTTTAATGCAGCAACAAATTGGTCAAAACTTATTAGGAATTAAATTTCCAGTTTATAATGTAGATCCTATATGACCATAGCATCAAACTGAATAGATCAGCCCCATTGTCACACATACTCGATCCAGCTATTTGAGTAGTAGTCACCCGGCATCATTGCATACAATCCTATGGTGGCAACTGAAGCCTTTTATAAATGTAAAACCAACGTGTACCATGTTAAAGAACATGTGGCTGAAATAGATACTGCAGCAAAAGCCTTGATGTTGTGGGTCGAGGCCTGACAAGTGAGGCATGGATGGGGTCTGGTTTGGGCTTAAAAATGTACCAGTGGAATCTTTAATCATGCTCCTCTTGATTTCACCAAGAGCAGAGAAGTGGATTCTGCTGCAGGTCAGGTTTTGAGAAATTCAATGGAAAATTTTCAAATATTTATCCTGCAGTGAAAGAGAAGCAACTGTAACTGACTGAACTCGAGCTAACCACGATGCAAACTGACAATGTACAAATTCAACACTAACAATTGCCAAGAGATATCTATTGCTAAAGTCTGGCATTATTTATTCATAATAATAATAATAATCACTTCATGTCCATTTTTAATGCGCAGATGATTGTATCCAGTAAAATGTTCCTAGTTCATAAATGGCAGCTTTACAGAAGCCCATCATTCCAATGGCTTTCGATAATGAACTTAACTTGCTTGCCAGTAATCATGATGCCAAGAAGGTTTCATTTTTTGAAAAGACACACTTTACCCTACACACACACACACACACATATACGAGTTCACACAGACACCGATATACACACACACACACACACACACACACACACAGTACTGGGCCACCTGTGTCCTGTAGAGTTTTAGTGGTGCTGGTTGAGGTATTACTCTAAGTAATGTTGTAGACTGGCTCATTAGTCACTGGGCAGAGCCCTTCACCCCAGGAGAAGAGAGGAAATTGCACAGACACACACACACTGTACACATACAGGAAACCAGACACACGTACACACTCACCTCATGCAGATTGTTCAAACAGAATCAAACAACACATGGCTGCTGGTTGTTAGTAAGAGAGAGAGGTGGGCTGTGAACAATATTTTGATGTGTGAGCGTGCGTGGATGTCTGTCTTCAGTGTTTTATTAGTTTGCCTTTTGCCATAACAGTTCTGCAACATCAATAATTAAGTGTTTTTAATTACAGTGTACATAGACAGCCGATAGAGAACAGGCTGTGGATGGGGGAAGGAGAGATGTGTCGAAGTAATTGGATCTAGCCTCTGGCAAATCACACACTTTCACTATGTGGTCAACTGCTTTTGACAAACCTTTTCAGGGTCCTCTCTCTCTCTCTCTCTCTCTCTCTCTCTCTGTCTGTCTGTCTGTCTGTCTGTCTGTCTGTCTGTCTGTCTGTCACACACTCTTTGTCTCACTCTTTCAAGCTGGAGTAGGCAGTTTATTTTTTGCATCATTGGGCAAAAATTCCATAACAACCTTTCAGCATATTGGAATTCAAGTGGTACTCCATGGTAGGCAGTTTTCTGGAAAAGGTACAAGAGGAGCATGGGCATACACTCACCAGCCACTTTATTAGGTACAAGGTGTACCTAATAAAGTGGCCGGTGCTTGTACCGGGTGGTCTTCTGCTGCTGTAGCCCATCTGCTTCAAGGTTCGACGTGTTGTGCGTTCAGAGATGGTATTCTGCATAACTTGGTTGTAACGAGTGGTTATTTGAGTTACTGTTGCTTTTCTATCATCTTGAACCACTCTGCCCATTCTCCTCCATCAACAAGGCATTTCCGTCCACACAACTGCCGCTCACTGGATATGTTCTCTTTTTCGGACCATTCTCTGTAAACCCTAGAGATGGTTGTGCGTGAAAATCCCAGTAGATCAGCAGTTTTTGAAATACTCAGACCAGCCCGTCTGGCACCAACAACCATGCCACGTTCAAAGTCACTTAAATCCCCTTTCTTCCCCATTCTGATGCTCGGTTTGAACTTCAGCAAGTCGTCTTCACCACCTCTAGATGCCTAAATGCATTGAGTTACTGCCATGTGATTGGCTGATTAGCTATTTGTGTTAACGAGCAATTGAACAGGTGTGCCTAATAAAGTGGCCGGTGAGGGTATGCTTGCGCTTCATACAATAAGCTGCACAAGTACTAATCATTCATTTCAAACATCATCCTGATCCTGATTGTGATTCTGATGCTGTTATATACAGTAATGGCAATTCTATGAGAATTACCGTCCTGTTTTCTTTCCTGTATAGCCCTTTTAGATGACATACTGTGATTCGAGGCTCTAGCTAGCTCGGCAAAGCGTTTCTGAGATGGAGAGAAAATGTTGTCAATAGTTAAGCCTTCTGCTAACCGTAGTAGTCGCGGCATCTCTGAAACGCTTCGCAAATGTTGTCAGACCCTCTTTTTGATAAATCCATCTTGCTTCTTTGGGTTCCTTTGCAGTGTAGGCAGTTGTTGCCAATGCTGGAATAGCTAATTTCCCTACAGGATATTGTGCCGTTCAGTCAGGCTTTCACCATCTGAAGGGACGTGCACGCATATTTGCCAATAAGAATGATCTCTCTCTGAAATGACCTGTGATTGGTCAAAGTCTCCCGTCACGGGCTAGAATTTCTAAAGCCTGAAAACAAAGACAAGGGGAGGTGCAGAAGTCTAGTTTCCTCTTAAACCACTTAAATTACAATATGTTCAAAGGTTATTACAGAATTTGCATCCAATGACACCAAATATAAACTGTCTACCCCAGCTTTAAGTTGTAGAAGTAGATTTTGACTCAAATGACCTCTGCACAGCTCCATACTTGTTTAGGACAAGGACACATGTCTATGTTAATGTATAAACCTATTTGTGTGTAGGAGTGTGTCTGTTGTCATTGTCTACTGACATGAAATGTTTCTTTAATAACAATGGCAACAAGGGGCCTCGGAAAATGTAGAGTGACTGTTCTGTGTTGACAGATAGAAATATGACTCTGATCTGAGAGGACACTCAATGGACTTCACTACACAAAGGTAAAATAGATATGCATATATGTGTGGCGTACAATAAAAACTAATGAATATGTTAATTAAGCTAATAGGTGAAAAACCGTTATACCTATTTTTGGGCCACCCTACTTATCATTATCCCTTAGCATAAAGCTACAATAAACGAAACCACTATGTGTACACATCCCAGTAGTGTGTGGGTGTCTGTGTGTAAGTATGTGAGTGTTTCCTGTTGAGATGAAGCCCCGGTATATATTGTAAAACCTTTGATAAAGCGATCTCTCCTAACAGTGTGTAGCCAAGTACTCATTAATAATGCATGTTACACTCTGCCACACACTTATTTATGGAAGAAGCATGAGTAGACACACATAGACACACACACACACACAGTTGTTTCACACACCTGTGGCTAGGTAAACTGTGGCCTTTCAAAGGTCATCCATCACGTAGAGTTAGAGATCAGAGACATAAAGACAGAGAGGATGAGAGAGAGAGAGAGAGACAGAGACAGAGAGAGAGAGAGAGAGATGGAGAGGCAAAGGAAGGATGAAAGTTTGAAAGCAGTTGACAACTAACTGAAAGTGGCTCAAGTGCCTTGGGCTATCTCCAATTATGTTGAAATTGGGAGTCACTCCCAACCTCATATCAAAGACACTCAACAAGAAAGAATCTCCCAACTGCAATGAAGATTCTCTTCCTGTATTCTGTCTGATAAACAGCCAAATCCCTAACTTAGATGATAAGTCAGCAAAAATCAGCTCAAAGCACAAATATATAATCTACAGGGACAGTGTGTGTGTGTGTGTGTGTGTGTGTGTGTGTGTGTGTGTGTGTGTAACTTACCAGCCAAGGAAGCGACGCTGGTTTTGTTTTCACCTTGTGAGTCTGTGTGTGTCAGCATAGTAAAATATGATCCTGGAGACACCGACTGTAGCGGAAACTACCACAGAAGCAGTTTTGAGTACTTTGCTAGGTTCATATTTCTGTCTGTCTGTAGACATATTTTGTCACTGCGATAGCATCACAACTGGGCTTGACACGGTACTCGGTGTTACCAGTGTTAAATATATATAGAAATAAAACCCATTTAGTTCATTTAGGCGTATCAGCACCGTGTAATCAATAAAAAGTCGGACGACGGACACTACAAACTGACAGTGAATGCGTCTACTCCATACGGAGTCTCAGCTCAGAGTAGCAGGTGTCATATTTCACACACACGGGACGAGAGAGAGTTGACAGACAAGACGATGCAAAGCAAAAAGGAAAAGCACCTATTTGGCAATATTTCAGATTTAAACCCAATGCTATAAAGGAACCATAACGTTAAGGAGGTCATCGCCGTGCGGAGAACGGAGCGGTCACAGCCAGTGTCCGCTGCACAGCAGCGCAGGGTGGAAACCTGCACCCCCGCAGCGAAAGGACCAGACAGGCCAGACACACCACCAGCCGACGTTAAAGATCAAAGTAAGCGCGCTACATATATTGGCCGTCATCTTTTCTTGTAAAATGTCCGGTGTAACACGGCGTTGTCACAAGTTTATTAACCAGTGGGAAAATTCCCTCACCGTCACATCCCCTAGTCACAACTGTGCAAGATGCAGTCACAAAACTTTACAGGTGCGTAGTTGAGATCAAAACAAATGTTTGGATTTCAGTGGGCAAAAACATTTTCACTTTCAAAACAATGTGTCTGATGTCTAATTCATTTAAGGGAAACTTTGTCGATTTTCAACCGGCTCTCCGCGTCACTGCAGCGTGGCAGTACATGTAGATGGACGGCAAAAGACAGCCGGATGATGCCGCAAAACAACCGGCAGACTTTTGCCCGCCAGTGAGTGGGGTGCTCCAGGCACCGTTCATCTGCATGTACGGCCCACGTCGCAGTAGTCGAAAAGTATTAGTCGAAAATCTCTCATCTCTCCCTCGTCCTTCTCCTGATCTAACAACAGGTGAGGGAGGTGTGCGTGTGGGGTCAACAGTCCTCCGCAGCTCCCTATCGTGATAAACAGCCCGCCCACTTTTTGGCGGTCCAATCAAATGCAAAAAATTACTTTCAGTCTGTCATCACTCCATGTATCTATCAAGTTCATGCATTTCCCCTTCTTTCACATCATCCCTTCATCCATTTATCTCCCCATCCATACATCTCAAGACAGAGAATTCAATATCAGTGTGCCTTGAGGTCACTCGTAGGAGAGGATGAGACACAAAGACGCAATAAAGAGTGAGAAGTGACCGATGTCCGGAGGTTGGATGAACTGTCAGCAGCAGGCCAGCTGACCCCCCACCCACCACCTACCGCTACCACACACATACACACACACACACCAAAACCCTCACAACCGTCTCACTCTTCTATCACTTGGTTAATGCGCTGAAGCCAATTTTCTCCTTGCTGCTTACGCATCTTATGGCACCAGTACTCGGAAAAATGATAAGAACACCAGGGTGTTTACTTAACATACACAAGGCAGACACTTGGCAGGAGATGTGTTTATGGACATTCATAAATACTCCCTCTCCATTACGAATAAGACAACAATGGTGATGCCTTATAAAGGCAGAGTAAGGGGGTGCCGTGAACTCCCTCTGAATGTATAAAAACAGTTCAAACTCCTGATATAGATGAGAATATCTGACCCACTTCTAAGTGAAAAAAGGGGAGAAAGAGAGAACATCCCCAGGGTCAAAGCTCTCATTATCACATTGGATACCGCAGAACAAAGATCTCAGTCCTCGTTCTCTACTCTTTTATGTGCATGCTTCACCCACTGCTCTTATTGCATATACAAACTCCATCTATCATTCATAAAGTCACCCAATGATGTGATCTGTTCTACATGTATCACCTCACCACTGAAATATAAGTGCTCTTTTAACAAAATGACCACAACATTCAGATGATAGCTTGTGACAAAGTGACAGGCTGCAGAATCGTGAAGGTTGTTGACTGATTTCCTCCTAATAATTAAGTTTCCCTCACAGAAAGCCTTTAGATATGGAAAATGACCAGGGATCCTGATGCCAGATGATCATTAAAAATGTTTTGAATGTGACTTCCTCCATTTAACGGATCATTTCAACCAAACCCACAGAAATCACACTTGGAAAACTAGCGTGAAACCTCAGCCAGACAGATAATGAATTAAATACATAGCCAGATGGTGGTGTAACTGCAGCAGAATGCTTTATGTTTCAACTTATAATCAGATTATTTAAAATCTAAATGTATTGGTTACATCATTTTACTATAATGATTATATAAGTACTATTTTCTATTTACAACTATGATACGATCTGGCCTACAGGGGGATAATGTATCATTTATCCCCAATATACAGTATGTATATTTTTTTTTTGTTAATGCAGGAGCTCATTAGATCATTAGATATCCAACAGATATTCAACTCAACATTTACTGTATCTGAATATAGCAATGAATAGATGTATTCAATGTTAATACTTTGACTAGACTTCAGGATTACAACATGTTTCACATTAGAACACTAAACTATCCGGGTTGTGGTACTGTGCAGCTGAAGCCCTCAGGCTCTGTGTTGTGAGTTCAATCCAGGCCAGTCCTTTTTTTGAAGCCAAAAACAACAGGGACATTTTCCACTGGAAAGTTTGAACATTTAAAGCTCTTTTCTTAGTTTGCCCTATCCCACACTGGTTACCAACCTGGGGATCACGACCCCCACTATGGGTCGCCAAAAGCTTCACCGGGGGGCTGCGAGGCCTTCTTGATTTAAAGGGGTGCAAGACAACTTTTTCAAAAACAAATATAGCCTACAGTTGGCCTGTATCTCAGTATTTCATTCATTTATGTGAAGAAAACTAAATTAAATTGTTATTTTTAACATTTAGATTATTATTTAAGATATAAACTTCAAATCTCACAGGGATGAGGACACAGTGAAGACCTGAACACAAGCTATATTCACAGAGCCTCTCCTCTCTGCTAAACAGCCTCGTTCTGCTTTAGAAAAGTACGCAATTAAAACAACCAAAGAGCTGATAGAACAATGGCTAAGCGTCAGGGAGAAGAAAACACTGCATTTGTCCAAAAAGAAGCATATTAAGTATGTTAAATTATTGTTATAGATCCAAAAATAATACATATTATAAAGAATTGTATTGAAAGTTCCTAAAAATAACAGGAAAACTCATCTCTGATGTTAACAGGAAATAATCTACTCAAAATTCATCCAAATCGCTTGTTTTACACAAAGTTCCTGAGTTATTGATTTCACTATTTGGGTTAATTGTACAGTTATCAGTTATTCTGTACTGTTGTTATTATTATGCATTGACTATAATAAGATGTATCCAGTTTACTCAATGATAGAAAAGGGGTCCCTTAAGGATTGGAACCACTGCCCTATCCTATCTGTCCAGAGGCCTGTACTACGAAGTGAGTTCAACATGCCCAGGGTATCTTCAACCCAGGGTTTCTCAGTCTGGCTTTAAGCTTGTTCACATGAAAGGAGCGTTGTTTGCAGCATACGATCAATCACAAACATGGATAAGTCAGCAGAGAGGCACATTTTACAAACCAAAAGCAAACTAGAAAGAAACTAGACTAGAAAGAAACTAGACTCGAAAAATACGACGAAGTTAAACACATAATCCAGACTTAAAGTATCACAGTTGAAGCTGCTAAATGCAGGAAGGACAGCTGGTAAAAGAAAAAATTGCCGATGTGTGAATGCGTAAATTAACAGACTTATTAATTGAACGGAACACTCAAAAGTTAGATATAGCCACCTAGATGGTGCAGTGATATATAAATAGCTTTCAGAAGTGTAATGGATAAGTTAACTACACTTCATTATGTCCTTTGACAAAGTTGTGGCGTGTATGATTATTTCAACCTTCTTTCAGCTGCATCCCCGACTCCGGCGGCATGAAACGGACTTGACAACAAGTGAAAAATAAATATAACAACATAATTCAAAGCAGTAAGCACCTACAGCATAAATCCAGCTGCCCTTCCTGCATTTGTCAGTTTAAACTGTGTTGCTTTCAGCCTGGATTATGATTTAAACTTCCTCTTATGTGTGTTATCACACGATCCGCGCACCAAGCTGTGATTGATCAGTAGGCGGTGCTTTTATACGAGTTGATCTCTTATCTGGAACATAACCTGCTCCAGAGCAGGTTAGGTGTTTAACATAAGGTACCATGGCGATCTACCCCGGTAAGAAGTGAACCACCGTCGTAGGACAGAAAACCCAAGGTTAACCCTGAAGTTACCTCGCTAACCCCAAATCCTGCTTCGTACTACAGCCCTGTGGAGACTGGTAGGTGTAACGTTGGTCAACTAAAATATAGTAAGCTAAATGCACTCAGCTTGTTTATTTAAATACGACTTTGCCATGTAATGTTATTATATCATTTGTTTAAAATCTGCCTGATTTAATGTCACAAATGTTACCATGTCCCAAAAACATACAGTACTACATTGCACCTTCAATGTGTGTTTGTCTTTTTCAACTGCTTATCAAAACACAGAGAGAGAATCAACACAAAGCCAATAGCTGAACCAAAGTGGGCTAAACACATGGTTCACCACATGCGCTTTGGTTATTGAATATACTTATTCAAGTCTACGATGTCTCGACAAGAAGCAGATGGAAAACTTCTTTTCGTAGCGCTGGTTAATTAAGATCTCATCCTGTACAGCTTTAAAACCCAAATTACAAACTGACAGTTGGTTCCTCTAAGTGGAGTGAATCGTACCTCCAAGGCAGCAGACCTCTTCCGCAGCAGCTGTTCAATTTTCCTGGCTGCTCTGGCCACCAGCTCCTCTGCGTCGTTTTGCTCCACAGTGTACAGGTGTTGGTTTCTCAGAAAAATCTAGACAGAAAGAGTAGAGTAGTGAAGGAGTAAAATCACACACGTATTTGATGATTGAACAAATACCCATGTCAACCCATGCAACTTCTTTGATGCATAGATATACAGTATGTGGTTTAACCCCAGAAGTGTTAGAGGTGCTAAATTCGATATTCAGAGCATTAATATAGCAGCAAACAACTATATGTTATGTAAAGATATACAGGAGTAATAGCGTCCTGAGCAGAGAATAAAGTCATGCTTCCTCTGTGTGTGTTGTAATCTGAGCTTCTTTGCGCTTTGTTTACGTAGCTGGTCTGGCCGTGCATGCATGTTAGTGCATGTGAGTGCATGTGAGTCACAGTGTGTGTGCTCCACTGGCTAGCTAATTGCCGCTGATATGCACTGCGATCTTACTGCGGTTGCCATTGTTAACGTCATCCCGACCCACATCGTCGCCGCCTCAGGAGCCCCCCCAGGTAAACACTTTCTGTTAGCACCGTTAGCTGCTAGGCCGCCAGCCCAGCACAATGTTGTGTGCAGGGTTTATGCTAGATTTTTTTTGACGGTCAATATGGCAGTTAATATTCCCAAATTCCAGCCATATAGAACAAATACTGAACATATGTTTTAAATAGCCATAAAGTAGCCTACATTTGACATAACTTGAAAATAAGTTAAATAAAGAAGTGGTCTAAAAAATTAAATAATAGTCTGGTCGGTCCGAATTTCACGTTTGTCAAATTCAAAATAGTGTAATTGTGTGACTCGTAGGGCTGTAGCATACCGAATAGCTTGAAGCTTCATTCATAATATTGACATTCAAACTATTATTATCACTTTACAGAAACATTGCTGCAATAGTCCACCTTCTCTTCTCCTCTCTCTGTCTCTCTCTCTCAAGCATGCACACACTCAAAGTGAGCGCGGCGCCCCACTGCTCATCGTTTCGATAACTGTCTCCGTCCAAAGTCCAAAAGTCAAAATTTATTGAAGAAACATAGATGTAATTATAATTTATATCATCATTACAGTGGCTTGGTCCGAGCCACTTTCGCATTTACACAGTCTGCCGGCTGTGTAAGAAGACGGTCTTTTTTTCACACACAGAACAGGCAGCCAGCGGACCGCCAGGAGACATTCGCTGAATTTGACAAAAAGTGTATCGGATTAGAATCACAGTGGAGCAAAGGATTTAAACTTTTCTATAATATAAGTTTATTTTTAAGATGTCTTAGCAACATATCTTACAATATTAGGCTATTTAATATGTTATTAATTAATTCATTTATTTATTTGGTATATTTCCCAATGGACATTTTGGCCATTGCTAATTTAATCTGCCAGACAACTACACGTGATAGCGACTAAAAGCCGGCATATGCCAGCTAACGTGAACCCTGTTTGAGAGCCGTGTGGAGGCAATCCCTAAATCATAGATATGCTCTGAACCCAAAACCGTGATATGAACCGAACCGTGAATGTTGTGAACCGTTCCACCCTTACTCTTTATGCATGTGTGTGTGGCGTGTGGGTGTTTATACCTGAGTGAGGCTCTTCCCAGCTGTGGCCGTGTCTGCCAGGGTGACAAGCTCTTTCTGCATCTGATCAACCCATTCTTTAATCCTATGGGACAAAGCAATGCACACAACCAATCTTAATCGCAACCAGTTTAGAAGAGACATCACAAACATTTCACAGTGCAATTAAACTGTCAACAATCAAGTTATCTTACATCTATCATCTAACAAGACCACCTGGACAAACAAGGCCAAAGAGAATCACTCTGATAGGTCAAGCAAAAAAGCCAACCAATCAAATCTCCGGGAACAAATACAATGGCATCTAATCAAACACGTGTCATTGGGTGTCAACCAATGCGATTGCTTTCTGAGAGTTCAAACATGAAGTCAACCAATCAGCGAAGTGTCAGCCAGTGTTGTGACCGATGACAGAAATGCGAGTGGACAGGCGAGAGGTGGGAGGTGGCCAGGACCGGCGTGCTTCTCTGTATATCAAAGAGCTCCGGGGAAATCAGGTCCAGCCTGCTGGTGGCACACACTGGATTATACCTTACTCTCGTTCTCCTCCAATCATCTTGTCAAACCACAATAAGCTCACAGCATGCATTACAATATACTGACACAGTAAATCACTGTGCGTCCCGCCTCCACAGTGGCCGTGGATAGAGATAGACGAGAGGAGAATGTCAAAGACCCCAGACATTATGCATTAAGTGACACGGTGACTTCTAAGAATTATCGGACTCATCTAGAGCCGCACCTGTTATGAGGCTTGCAGGAGCAAAATACTTGTGTGCATGTGGATGCATTAATTCAACATATACACTGCCATGCATGCACACACACACATGCCCACAGAGACAGGGCCATTAATATTGTATGAGAATGATATCAGGTTGGCATGGGATACAGATGCTCTCATTGCCATGCATTCACACTAGCACGGACTCAGCTGCGATCGTCCCCAATGGCAAAGAGACATATCACATATACACACTGAGATAAACATAGAAAAACAGATATGCACACCCAGAAAATATCCCTCAGAAATTGGCAGTGCAGCGGTGTATCGTGTGAGTTACAGTATGTGTGCAAAACATCAACGCTCAAAACAGCTGAGGGAGGTGATGAGATGCAAACAAAAGGAGAAAGGTACAAAAGATCAAGAAGCCAGACAATATATGGGAAAGATGCATCAAGGACACAAAATCCACAGTGGAAGGGGGAAATACAAGAAAGATGAGACACTTTGCAAGAGCGGGAATACCAGGGGGTATAGCACAGTGTGAAATTGTTTAGGAAAAGAGAGGCTAGGTGGAGATATTAGAGCAGGGTCAGTCATAATTCAGAAGCTATATTCCCAAAAACAGATGTTTTAGAGGTTGTGGACGACACTGTAAACCGAGGCTTGGTAGAGCTTTACGGTTATGTGAAGGAAAACTGACATAGATGTCCAGCTACTCTACTGTATGTTAGGGTGATTTAGAGCCAACAAATGGTGTCTGGGTACTGCTCCGGTGCAAAGGGACCAGTGGAGCTGGATGCAACCAGGTGATCCGCAGCCATAAAAGCAGCATGAGATTTGTTTTTCAGTTCTTAAAGGTTGGAGAAACAAGAACGGAGAATACTGTTTGATGATACTGTATTTTAGAGGCAGTTTAGTAGCAGTTCTGGAGCTTTTTGATCATATCACATGATCTTTATCAGCAGAGTGAGTGTGCCCTTTTGTCATGGACTTGTAGATATTCAACTTTCCATTTCTTCTCATGCATGTTGGCTTAAAAGCCTTAAAATGGTGAAGTTCATTATGGGATATTTGATCTGCTGATAAAGATTATTTGATATGATCAAAAGCTCCAGAATAATAACTAAACAGACCTAGTAGTGAGAATGTTGTAAATATGTGTGTGACTTATTGTGTCGCTTATAGTTGGTAGTCGGCGTGACCAGTGTTAGGCAGTGTTCGAGCATACACCATTACTTGACCACCACCCCCACCGTTGTTTTGCTTTTTTTATAGAGATTAGGGATGTGCATTCCAAGCAAAAATACTATTCGAAAATCACTGGAAATTAGTCGATTATTTTTCGAAAATTGCCGCATAACCCCCCCGCCGTGTACGAAGCCGTGTAGAGGATGGAGAGGTCATAACCAGTGTACAACACATGCCGCAGTGAAAGCTCAACCGGAGAGGCCAGACACACAGCCATCCAACGTTCCAAGATCAAAGTAAGCATTCCACATATAATGAGCATCTTGTAAAACGTCCAGTGTAAACGGTAACACCGGTGTTGTTACAAGCAGGGATGTGCATTCCAAGCAAAAACACTATTCAATAATCACTGGGAATTAGTCGATTATTTTTCAAAAATCACCACATACGATGCATAATACGGTAACTTTTGCTACAGTAATCTGTTAATTTATGGGATCTCTTATTCTGCTGGGGATACAGGTACTATTTGTATACCCAATGTGCATTTGAGAGCAACACAACCAGTCAGATTTCTTATATGTGAACATACTTACAGTAAATCTAATTCTTTATGATTCTTGCTACAGTTGATATACTAACTACAACTATGCATGAGATGTTGAGAAACTGCCAGTACTCTCTTCTCGCCTCTCATCTCTCCTCTTAAATTCTCCTGATCTTCTTCTCTCCTCTCCTCTGCCCCACCCTTCCTTGTCCCCAAATCTACCAACAGCAAACTGATTGTAAGGTATTTTAGTGGACCTTGGACCCCTAAGCTCTCAAAGCCTCAAGTATTGACAAGTCAATTGTGAGTTAGAGTTTATGTGTTTGTGAGTGTGTGAGTTTGTGCTTCCAGGGACTTGACATTCAGAGAAGCAGAGGGCCGTCTCTCCAGAGTTTAGCTGTGAAATCTACTGCTACCAGTGCAAATCTCTATAACAAAAACTCCCAGGTGCTGACAAATGGATGAGACAACCCAGGCTGTGGTGCAGTCTGTGGGCAATGTGTTCTTCTGCACATCCAATATGGATGACATGGACATTTTTATCCAAAATCTATTTAGCATATCTTGGAGGGTCTCAGCTGCAGAATAGCTCATCCCAATACTAAATCCCCTTGTATGTGTATTTGCTCTGTCTGTGTGTGTAAATACCAAACACTGCAATGTGCAGACAAAGAAGTCTTGACTGTAAAGCACTGACTTGGCTCATTATATACAGTAACGGACCATAAAATAGAAAGTTATGCTACTACTCCCCAAAGCCGTACGCCTGTTGCTTTATATGAATATTTGCAGTCAAATCCCTGTGTTAAATTGGCCTTAAACGGTCAGATGTATTATCCATAGGCACGGAAATTCTCTGCACATTAACTCCTCATCTTTAAATCACTCCTTTCACACCATCCCTTCAGGTCCCAACCTAGTTTAATGGCGATGCTTCATAAATGCCATAAGGTGAGGCTTGCTCTCAGCCTGTCATGGTTGATCTATGTAAAGTCAGATCACCTCCTGCATGTAATGGATCTCATTTCAGCTCTTTCCATACGTGCACAAATAGTCGAAGAGTACCTTGATTATTATCTTATCACGCGTATAATGTAAGCTCTTTTCAATGGCTAAAATAACATGGTGATTCAGAGATGCCTAAACAGTAATAAAGTAAATTGTTGTTGAGCTGAGGTAGCTGTTTTCTGCTCTGGATGCTGGGCTTTGATTACTGCAGCCTCTGGTACAACGCTGGATAATTAAACACACACACACAAACGCACATACAAATGGCAACTGGGTCAGACACTGCCCTACATTGTTTTTCAGACACAGGAAGAGCAAATGAGAGCAAAAGAGAAAGAGAGGCAGAGAGACAATACAAGAAAAAGAGAGACAGATGTTGTGATGTCATCACTTTGGCACTAGATAGAGTAATGAGCTGGCCCGTAGTGTGTATCTCAGTGGGCGGCTGTGCTAAACTACAGTCTAATTACACATCATTACAGAGGCAAAGACAGAAGTCCAGACAGCAAAGTGGAATGAGGCATGGAAACACCAACAGTGATGCACCAAAACAACCCGCGGTGCTCTGCTCACACTCTGTAGCCTACACACTCCAACACCCAAGTGGCCAATTCAGTCCTTTTACAGCCTAAAAAGTACCTTGATGTGCAGTGGAGGGTTTATGGATCAAGCTCTGACCAGCACGGCACCCTCTGTCTTTCTTACAACAATTATCGCCTTGGATTGGCAATGCATGTGGGCCTGATCTGATTCTGAAATATTTCTGGCACAGCCAACATGACTTCATCGTTACAAACTCCAAAAAAATCCCACATGATCTGGTGTATGTCCCATTATTGTTTTGTTTTTATTTCACTTTGAAATGTTGCTCTAGACGTCTATTGTAGTGCAAAATGTTTCGTCTCCAGAGTAGTTACTGAAACAACAGAGCTATTTAGGATCGTAAAGAGACACAAACCCAGCTGGTTACAGTTTGTAAAACTGCCTTTACATAATCAGTATGTAGCGCCTCAACACTCAATATAATGCCTAAGTTGCTGTAGCTAACTTTAGACTGAAATGACGGGGTGTTTGGGTTCGTCGGTTTCCTAATGTAGCTACCACAAAGGTTTACCTGATTTGGGTGAAACTTAAAATACCCTACAACTAAACAAAGAAACTGTCAAACTTAGCAGTGGATCCATTCAAGTTGACAATGCTCTATTTTAAATAACTGGCCCCAGACAAGTATTTGGAAAGAAAGGGAATTACAATTTAGTATCTCCTTAGGCAAGATACTGAATCCCAAATTGCTTCCAAAGGCTGTGCCATCGGCGTGCGAGCGTGTGTGAATGATTAGATCCTGATGAGCAGGTTGGCACCTTGTATGATAGTAGCCCATAGTTGCCAACCCTCCCGATTTTCCCGGGAGACTCACGTTTTTTTCCCGGTGTCGCAATTCTCCTGTATTTCTCCCGATTTATGACAAATTTTCACGCCTTTTCTTCCTTTTCGTTACCTCAACATATTTCTGGCACTGTACAGCATCTAGAAGCCCTACGGTTTCCAATCGGACAACAATACAGCTACACCTAATGTCAGAAGAGAGCTGCTCGTGACACAACTCTGTTTGAGCTGCGTTCGTTGCACATCATAACGCGCGGTAACGGGTTTCAGAGCGCATTAGTGACGTTTCAGGTTATGTCTGGAAGTGCCCACAGTGACTGAGAGATGGAGAGAGAAAACAGAGAAAGATATACTTACGCAAGGGCAAAAAAATATGAATGAATTAATAAAAACTGATGATTACTTTACGCCAGAGGGGCAAATTATTCTGTATTCTTTCCTGATTATTAAAAGTAAAATTAAAAGTATTTAAGATTAAAAATGCTGTTGCAGTGTACTTATTATTTTGCTATTTGTATTCTTTAATAGTCACCAGAATGCAGGAAATAAAGTCTCTGAACCAGCAGATCCCTGCTTTCATTTCGAAATCATCCCTACTTTTGAGGTCTCAAGGTTGGCAAGTATGTGGTAGCCTCTGCCATCAGAGTATGAATGAGTGGATGTTGACATGTAGTGTAAATAGGGATGTCACGAGAACCGCTAAAATTCTAAAAAAGTGACGGTACTCTTTTTCTACAGTACCAAAGGTACTGTACGATGCCTGTAATGGTCATTGGTAGTGATGTGACAGTGAGGACAATTTTTCCCACCGTTAATAAACTTGTGACAACACTGGTGTCACCGATTACACCGGACATTTTCCAAGAAAAGATGACGGTCAATATGTGCAGAGCGCTGACTCTGATCTTTACTGTCGGGTGGCGGTGTGCCTGGCCTTTCCGGTAGCGCTTTTGCTGCGGGGGTCTACCTGGCGCCACTGCTCCGTGCACACCGGCTGTGACAGCTCCATCCACCTCACGGCGATTACCTCATTCATGTTATGGTTCCCTTATAGCATTGGGATTAAACGTGAAATATTGCCAAATAGGTGCGTTTGCTTTTCGCTTCGACAATAAATCCTCTGCCTTCTGCTCCTACTACTTTGAGCTAACGGACCAGATGCATTCATGGTCAGTATGTAGTGTCCGTCGCCTGACTATCAATTGATAACATGCCGCTGATACAGCAAAATGAACAAAATGGGTAAATTATTTTTATTTATTACTTAAAGGCTACATGCCTCTTTTTTTTGTAATGTTCAAATGTTTTTAATAAAAGAGTACGTGTTGAATTACAGTACAGGGGATTTATTGTTGTTGTTGTTTTTTTACCGTGGTATCGAATCTGGTATCGAGAATCGTGGAAATTCACTGGTATTGGTATCGACTACTAGATTTCTGATACTGTGACAACCCTAAGTGGTCAGAAGACTAGAAAGGCGATATATATATAAATGCAAGTCCACTGCCAAAATGGAATTGGCTTATACCAAAATATTACAACACACAGGCAAAACCCCTATTTCTCACAACCTTTCACCACTAATGTTACATTCCTATAGCAAACTAGCCTCATAGTGGGCCCACCCACACACACACACAAATAATAAAAGTTGCAGGCCTGGGGGTTGCTCATGATTCTCAACAGAGCAAAAGCACAGAAAGTCCAACTCACAGTTCAGCGAAAGACCTGGAGAAAGTGGTCTGAGAGCTGAAACCAGACGGCAGCGAAGGTGACATCCTCGTCAGAACGCACACCAACAGTCACTTCCGGTCAGAAAGTGGCGTTAAACTGGTAGCATCTAAACGGCCCAACTAGTGATGGGAATTCAGGCTCTTTTTAGTGAGCCAGATCATTTGGCTCAGCTCACCAAGAAGATCCGGCTCTTTCGGCTCTTCGTTTTACCACTTCTGCCTTTTATAATTCAGCCAAATTTAGCACTGTTTTGACTTATGATTAGGATGTGTGCACATATATCACTTAAATTATTCAATTTAATTGTACTAAACCTTGTAATTTCCTGAATTCTCATAACTTTACATACTGCTTCGTTTCCGACTGTCACTCATCTTGTCTGCTATTCGCGCACCGCACTCCTCTCCCTCTTTCTCTCCTCCTCTCCCTCCTGCTCTGTACCTGTTGACCGCCAGCGCACCGCATACTCCCGCCCCGCCCTGCTTGATGGTATGATCCTTGTCTGTCATCACCTGATTGGTCGCACGGACATCATTAACACAACATTCAGTCACAGTCAATGCATGGAGTGCCCATGGCGCGTAGAATATCGTCCTATCATTCTGCCTTGAATTGATAAAAAAAAAAAAAAAAAAAAAAAAAAAAACGTCTCTCAGACGAGAGCCGCTTCTTATCGTTCACTTAAAAGAGCCGGCTCAAAGAACCGGCTCGTTCGTGGCCAACACATTACTAGGCCCACAGGTGTCTGTCTTCATCTGAGGACCAACCGTCACCGTGGAGGTCTGTCTGACCTCGAATCCAACTCTGGGTCCAAACTCACACTCGACTCTTTCACTTATCCACCAGTCACACAAGCTAAATTAAAGAATATGCTGCTTGTAGATGATGCTACCAATACACGTAATTAGCAGCCAGTAACGTTAGTTGAGCAGTTAGCCCATTATAACTGCTACACCAGTTACTAGTGTACGAACACTAACGGTTAGCTAAGCTAATTCACCGAGATTAAATAGAGGAAAGTGCGTGTTGTTGGTGTCTAACCTACTGCTACTATTTTACCTTCATTTACTCGACCTAAATCTCTTTTTCCTTTGCTCCATCATCCGTCTTTCTTTCTTTTCTTCCATCGCATCGCATTTCTCCCGTGTTTTTTTTCTCTTTGTCCCGCCCTCTTTCTGACCTCCGACCAATGAGCACACAGGTGTCACTGACTGACACCTACAACGACCAATCAAACAAAGAGCTTCTTCTTCTTTGGTGTTAATTAGCGGTTGACAAACCAGCTTATAGGTGCATTACCGCAACCTATTCGACTGGAGTGTGGAGCAGTAGATTGGCAGGAAAACAAAATTAAATAAATTAAAATAAAATAACAATAACAATAAAATACAAATTAATAATAATAATAATTATTATTATTATTATTATCAGTATTATAATAATAATAATAATAATAATAATAATACTTAAATTCTCTCCATTATTCCTGTTGCCCTTAAGTAATTAATTAGAAGATTGTGTACTTTCTTAGATGTCTTTCCTAGCAGATTCCCCATTGTAATATTTCCATCATCTACTCATGATAGCAATTCCCTGATAGCTTTCTTTGTCATATTTGTTGCACTCTATAAGAACATGCTTGACAGTTTCCGGTTTATTACAGAGCGTGCATAGTCCAGTTGAACAAAAGAGCTGAAACAAAGCCACAATATGTGCTCTTTCTTAATTAGTTTAATACCCACTGTTTGCCTTCAATTCTACATCCTACCTTGTTTATGACTTAATTATCTTAATGTCTCCGTTCCCCTTCTTTATTAAACTAAATTACTTTCAGTTTAATTTGCATTAAGGAATTTTTTTCATCCGACTTTATTGGGGACTAACTTGTCATAATCCCTTACTTTGCACTGGGGCTACAAGTATTTTTCCCTCCATCCATGTGATCGGTGTAAATATTTGATGAATGGAGCATTTCATTTTAATTTCTTTTGGCTCATTTTGTCTATGTTCAAACACCCGATTGCATCTCATCATCATTCACACTCTGAACAAAAACAACTTTTCCTACAGATATAGGCGGTTACAGCCCTGTTTAGATATATTCCTCTCATATCCCTAGATGTATCTAGCCATGCAGATGGACAGATCAGCAACTTAGAAGACAAACTTGGATACAATCATTACTGATTATATTTATATTTAATTATACAGTATGTACTTGTTATTTCACATTGATGTGTTCAACAGTAAACTAGGGAATATTTGTTTGCAAGAAGGATTATATTTATTGTGTGTGTTTGTTTGTTTGTATTGCAACAAAAATGATGAACAAAAAGGACTACCTGGATCTAGGCTGCAGATTTTCCTCCGCAGAGGATTCAAAAGGAGAGCCCTCCACAACCTCCTCTACTTTTAATAGAAATTGAATTCAGCAAGCAATCCAGAAAGATCGAAGGCCACGGACATATAAAGATGGTGACATTGAATGGTCACCATCACCATAGCAAACCCAAAGCAGTATCAGCTTCCAGTGTAACGGTCCTTCAGAACAGATGCTGGAGCCTGTAAGTATTTCTAGCACTTGCATCCAAAAGAAGCATTTCAGGTCTTCATGCTGCAACCTATGGTGAACATGACACTGGACAGTTCACAAGGTATATTGTATATATTGTATATACCTTGTGAATAGATTTTTCCTGCATGCTGCACTTAATAGAATTAACTTTGAAACATATTCATACACTCACTCACACACACATTCACACTGAGCCACCAGCAGATTTAGTACAAAGGGCTGTTAGCTGTTGAGTAGTTCTTTGCTTTCACCATTTGGCTGCACAAATACAGGCATTTTTCCTGTCACTATTTGTGTGTAGGCTATATACAAAAGGGTTGCCATAAAAATGTATATTTTCTGCTTCAGCAGTCCAATCTACAGCAGTAGCTCTTTGACTTGTAACTATGGGGTTTGAATATCAGCAAGAGTGTCTCAGTAACTTTCTGTTGGTGCTAAACTGACAATAGAGTTGTATCATATTGTATCGAGTCGTATTGCATTATGCTGAAAGGCATTTCTAATATTTAGTCTACCTGTCATAAATGGGGTGGAAAAAATATTAGAAATGTTTGACAGATACCAATGTTCGGGTCTGGTCTGGTGACCAAATCCTTTTTATATATCAAGTCAAAATCTAATAAAAATGACTGACAGGTAAACTGTGTTAAATGTGACAGTATGCAGACTTAGTAGGTAACTGAACAAATACATGTGAATTTTCATTATTTTACTGCCACTTTGGATAATGTATTTTAAGTAATGTCCTGGTTAAATCAATTAAAATAAAATAAGTGTTTAATTGTGGTTATCTCCATTAATAGATGTAGCCTTAAGGTGTAGCCCCACCAAATTTATAAACATAGAACTAAAAATCTGCTATTTTCCCCAAACAGATTGATGGGTCTTTAACAATCAAATAACAGTTAAATCTAATCTAATGCTGTTAAAGTTTTGTTCATAGTTGTAAACACAACATGCTGATTTTCCATCTATTGTATGACTCAAACTTAGAATTATATGTGAATATAAATAAAAATATAAATATAAATTTATATCGGCTAAATCACTCTGAGAATGACATAATCTTGCGGTTGTCTAACATAAGATTTAGCATTACATGGTACCAATCACAGCTGTGGAGGCACTGGTATAGTTCTTTATATGTAATGCATTGATGTATGTATATATTTATATTAATATTTTTTTATTTTTAATATCTTTTAATCATGACTTTTTATCGTGCTTCCTGTATTGTAATGTATTATATGTAATGTATTGTTGTTCTTTTTTCTTTTTTCTTATCTGGACCTTGAGTCTGCATTAAAGTTTGAATTGAATTGAAAAAACAGTGGTGGAGGAAGTATGCAGATTATTTCAGAAGAAATACAATGTATTCACGGTTCATTCACAATTTGCAATGTTCGTTGATTAAAAGAACAAAAGTATCATCAGCAAAATATGTTTAAATTAAGAGACGTTAAATACATCATTATGCAGAATGACCCCTGCCAGTACCATATAATGACATAATATTATATTTTAATTTTGTTACACCAATAGTGTTTCAAGTAACCACACAAGTGTCATTATTGAATTGAATTGAATTGAATTGAATTGAATACCTTCAATTTAAATTGTCACAAAATGACTGGTTGATCCAAACATGCTGTTGGGTGACTCTTCAGGTGAACAATGCAAACATCCTGAATGTAAACTATATATTTCAAGATAACTTGTATGAAAAAGGAACATTTAAAAGTGTAATCACTCTGATTTAAATTAATAATAATGTTGTTTTTGCCATATTTGGGCAGCAGAACATTGTCTAATTATTACAGAGGAATGAATAAACTACAAACTCGTAAAGGACCACAGACAATGGTAACTTTTGTCATTTCCCATAAAGGAACAGGACCTGTATTGTAATATATTATATGTAATGTATTGTTGTTTTTTTTCTTTTTTCTTATCTGGACCTTGAGTCTGCAATAAAGTTTGAATTGAATTGAATACCTTCAATTTAAATGGTCATAAAATGACTGGTTGGGCTATACATACTGTATAGGTGATCAATGCAAACATCCTGAATGTAAACTATATTTCAAGATGTGTATGGAATTAGCCATCCAAATGCAAAAGGAACATTTTTAAAAGTCTAATCCCTCTGATTTAAATGAATAATAGTGTTGTTTTTGCCATATTTGGGCAGCAGAACATTGTTTTATTATTACAGAGGAATGAATAAACTACAAACTCGTAAAGGGCCACTGACAAATGGTAACTTTTTGTCATTTTCCATAAAGGAACAGGACCAGACGAAGCCACTTTAACTCCTCAACAACTTCACAGACAGACATCCAAAAGCATCGCATGAATCACCTCCTGCTGGAGGCGAGCAGCCGGAGGAAAAGCTGAAATATAGTGTCCCTTCAGGATGACCAGTGGTGCATGAATGAAACCAGCCCACTATCACTGAGACACACCGTGAGTGGCTCATTAAGTCGCCTCTAATAGGCTACTTTGTCTCCTAAACAACGAGCACTTGCAACAAGGAAGCTGCTGCAAATGGGATTAAAGGGGGTTTTATATACTTACATGAGCTGTGTCGGGAACTGCGATGCCAAAGAGCCATCCTGCCATACCAGGACCAGAAACAGCCAGACTCGCACCCTGCAGGTATCCATTGGAAAAGGTTGGGGGAAATTCCCCGACGCGCGTCAACACCAAATGTGCTCCTCTTCCTCCTCTTCCTCCGCCTCACCGCCGGTGAATGGGAGCGGTGAGCAGCAGCAGCAGCAGCAGGATGAGTGGCAGTCTGTCTCTTCCTTCACAGATTAACCAACCCTGACACCTCTAATCTGATCAGCCGGCCATCCGGCGCTCTAACAGGTACTGAAGCTGGAGATCTCTCTCAGTGTGCATCTACTCTCTCTCTCTCTCTCTCTCTCTCTCTCTCTCACACACACACACACACACACACACACACACGGTTGTTCCCCCCTCCTTTTCAGTCCAGTGGAAAGAAAGAAATCACATAGCCCTATAATGCTCCTTTTATCTCTTTTATATTGTAGCCTAATATGACTTTGTGTCATTGATACTCTTAATTAGTGACTTGACTGACCTAATGGAATTTCTCCATATAGCCCATTATAGATCTATATACTGTATATTCAATATGCTTTCCAAACCATACTGATAAATCCTTAGAACCTGCCAGCCTGCCTTGCTTTATTTGGTGTGGTGCCACAAAATGATACTTTAAAGGGACTGTTTGTAAGAATCAGAAATTGGTTGTAACAGCATACCTGTGGCCGTTAAGTCAACGCCCGCGTGCACGCGCTACCTGAATGTGAGCGAGCATCCGTCCGTGGCTAAAACCACAATATCTCTCTATATTTCACCTGCTTGGCAGTAATGTTAGCTGACCAGACGAAGGTCTCTCCATGAATCACTGCTGATCCTAGTGTTGACTTTTCCTGCTTCAGCCTCCCGACCGCGGCCGGAGGGAACAAGGGAGACACTGGCACCCGGTTGGAGACGATAACATTTCTCGCTGCGGAGCCCGTCACTTCACAAAACACGGAAAACCTCTGTTGGTCTGGAGGAGCTGCAGCAGTTATTTCTGCACAAACGTCCACTGTACATTCACTAGATATTCTCAGAGCTACGAAGTCTTCTGCAGTGTGTAGTGTGGACGCGTGGACGCATGCACGTGAGGTGGGGCGAGCTGAGTGAAGGCAAGCAGGCAGAGGAGCAGAGGAGCAGAGACTCCGGCCCTGGAGACCAAAGCTACAGTCTCCGCCGCGGCCAATACTGTTTTGCAAGACGGGCTTCACTAGATAGAACCAAGAGGTTTTGGTGCTTCCGTGTAGTTTGTGTTGGAGTCTGAGTCTGAACAGCGTAGCCACACACAAGCGCGCATGGGACACCGACCCGGATTGATTTATACGTGTAGGAAGTTACAAACAGTCCCTTTAAACAACAATAAACTAAACCTTTTGTTATCTTTTGCTACGCTGCTGGCAGGATGGTAAATTTTGATAAGATGGAAAGATTGCAACTCTCCAACATTTGCATAACGGTTTAGAGATATGAAGTATTTTGTAAAGTTGGAAAAGATCTGGTATACTATTAAGGGATTCAGCTGACAAGTTGTCATTGTTATGGCAACATTTCCTTAGTCGTGTTGATGCCTTAGGCTCAGATCACTTTGTGGCTGAGTAAAGTTTGGTGTTATGTATGTGGATGCATATTTGTGTTCACATTTTTCTGCTTCTGCAGTGTACTGTCCAAGACCCCTAACAATTTATCATTATTTATTTATTTTCTTTCTTTTAACTATGATTATTTAATTTTATTTATATATTTGTGTGTATTTTTTAATTAATTTATTTTGCACTGTTGCTTTTCTTGTGTGGTTTTAGTTGTGTGCCCTCTGGGTATTGCCATGGGTTGGGGGTTGGGTGGGATATCTATCAGTCCAAACATGTTTGTGCAGTGGATAGTCAGAGTTGTTTTAACAAAATTTGGAAAAAAAACTTTTTTACAAGTGAGACTTAGCCAAGACAGGGTCAAATAGCAGCATCCAACACATAACAACACAACAACATTGAATCACAGCAGCAACAATAGGTACGACAAAATACATTACATCATCATACAGTGCATTGACAGGGCAGCATGTTGGTCATGTGTTTGCTATTTAATTGAAACAACTGCATGTTGTAATCTATGCAGAGTGAGGGATGACCATCCTACCATGCTGTATACGGTACAATGATGGGTCCAGAAGCTAGAAGAATAGTGGTAATGTTACAAAATATAACCAAAACACTACAATGTATGAGGTATTTCAAAATAAGACATTTGTTTTGGTCCAAAAGGCATCACTCTATGTGTGTTTTCCTTCACTCAAGTTGTAAAGCATTCCTTATTTGGAGCAACAAATTGTTTTTTTTACCTCCCTATAAAGAAACACCTGCTAAAAGGAGGGTCTGACCACAGGTACACACACAAACAAGCGCACGCACACTGAATACAGATGCCGGGTTTGGCTCTTTAAAATGCCCTACAACCTTTCAATTCCTACAACCTGGAGGCAGCGAGGGATGGGAGAATTTACTGGCTTTGATTGCACAATCTCTGCCAGGTGCTATCATTCATCCTGGTACAGCATGAGTGGCAGCGAGCAGAGGAGCTCGCCCCACATGGGAATCAGCGCTGGTGTGACAGATCTATTGATTGCACACAATCTTATGGGCAAAGTACAGTAAGAGCCCAATGAATCTCAGTGCCATCGATCATACCTGTTTTATAAGATTGCATTTGCGGCTGTGTGCGGCACGTCCTGCACATGAATGTATAAATTATAGAATATATAGAATATATATATATATAAAGCTCCTGCACCGCTGCAGTATAAAAATAACAGTTTCTGTCACATTTTAAATTAAGAGCATCAACACTTTAATTGAATAATTGAATAACAAAGCGAGAACATAAACCCACTGTGTGTGTGTGTGTTGTCCGTGTGTGTGTGTGTGTGTGTGTGTGTGTGAGTGATTCAGGCCTGAAGGGAGGGCAGGGCAGCACAAGCAAGATGCTTGGGGATTTGGTTATCAATCGTTGCCTGGCAACCACACACCATCTCTCGTGTCCTCTCACACTCCCCTCCTCCCTC
>CAKAOH010022785.1:26936-77554 GCA_916701665.1 Sebastiscus tertius | reverse complement strand
CACCCCCCCCCACTCCCACACTCAGTTTCTCCACTATCCTCATCCCTTCACTCCCCGACACGTCACCCTCTCCACATTCTCTCTCACCACACCTTCCTCACACTCATTTCCCCCAGCAGAGGAGCAGATGCACCTGCTGATGGGATGGAGAAAAGTACGTGAATGGTGAGAACTGGAGAGGCGGCGTGGAGTGGATGGAGGCGTCCTCTGCAGACAACCCCATTCAATACTTTCTTTTTTTTTTATCAATCGGTAACATCTCACTACACTACTGAATAGGAAGAGGTGTCAGACTAATGCCTGCGCTGCTACACCTCTCCTAATGTCAAATCTGAAATGGATAAAAGACCGGAATAAAACTAATGCCATCTGCGAGACAGGCCCTGAAAGCCTGAGGCACTTGATAACACCAATATAGTCCATAGAGTCTGTAGGATACATGATTCATATTACCAACTAACAGTCATTTCACTTGTATGAAGAAAAACTCATAATGCAACAGTTTCGCTTTACATATAAGACTAATAAACTCTATAGTTTTGCACTTTTTACTCCACACAATTCCTAAATACTGTAAACATAACTAATATTTAAATATATTGATGGGTCCAAAATTAATAAGCACATGATACCATTTTAAATATCAGCCTAGGCTGATCCTGTGAACCACCTGTAGACATGAACATCTCTGGTAATGATGTTAACGTAATAATGTGTAAAAGCACCACTGGTTCAGGATCAGTTAGACTGTACAGTGAAGGTTGAGGTTATTTGATAGAGGATGCTGCCATCTGGAGGTTATTCATTCAAATTACAAAATCAGTGCTGTTAAAGAATTATGCTTTAGTTGCACTTTTGCTAATTAACACTTCATTTTACAGGTCCACACATTTTATGGTAATTAGATGATAATTAGCAAGTAACCCATTTGAAATTTCTATGGAATTACTGCCAAATTATCCCAATATTTGCCTAAAAAAATTATCGAAAATTACTTTATTATAAACATTATTTAATAATTATAAGCTGAAATAGCATATAAATGTTAAAATAGGGCCCTTAGGCTTGAGAAGCGGCTGTGCGCTGCTCTTCATCGGAGGTGGAAAACCAAAACTAATAGAAGACACTTCTGATCAGGCACAAACCCCAAACCAGATCTCGACACATATTCAAATATGAGACTGTGGTACATCAGATAAGCAATTTGTGGTAGTGACAAAGGAAGGCAACCTGGAGCAAACTCATTGTAGACTAAAGCCAACACAGCAAATACTAGGAACTTTCAACAAAAAATAACCTATATGAAATAATTAAAACCAAAGAAAAAGACATTCGCTACTAATCCTATCTTCTCAAAAAAAAAACAAGAGAAAAGTGTGCAAAAGAAAATGACTGCTCACCCCTGCAGCACAGTGGCATGCAGTTATAATATATACTATTCAATAAAGCAACAAAACACAAGAAGAGTACTGAATATCAACACGGCCGTGATTCAGTCGTAGGGACAGAGTGACGAAGAAATTCCAAATGCAAAGCTCTTATTATAATTAGGAGTGTTATTCTGGTACTGTTCTCTAATACCATCTACTTCTTTTAGACTCCTTAGGATGTTCTTCTCTACAAGTCTCAGATGTTAGCTAGAGTCAGCTCTGCCTCTGAGTGGTCACGTCTTCACATTACAGCTAAATAAAGCATCAAAGGCACAACCAAGCATGGATATGTTGCTGCATGAATTTGGGTCCAGGTTCTACATTACAGTTGTGAATGCAGTGACTTTAAACTCAATAAAAAGAAAGGCAAAGTATGCCCGGCACATAATGATATAATAGATAAAGATAATAGAGATGGCGATATGGAGGGTAATTCCACCGCCAAAAGATCATTAAAAGAGTAAATGTGCTATTTGATAAATGAAAAAAGATAAAAAAAAAAAAATCTTTTATTATATTACCGAGAATAAATCATAATTAAATGTGTTAAAGATAGACTGCACCACAAAATGGTAGCAAGGCTAGGTCTGCCACTCTGTGTGCGGCTCTGTTAATAATACATCCACATTTTCAAGTTCCACAGTGCATTTTAATGTTGTTGCACTTAATTGTGAACTTTTGCGTCCCTCATTTAAATAGCTATTTGCAGAGCAAGAGGGCAGGGTCCACATGGAGCAGAGGATCACAAACTAAACGCACTTACCCCTTAAACAGGTCTAATTAATAAATGATGATTAAACTACTCTAAGAAGTGTTGCAGAGGGTTACTCTCTGACTGTTAATATGCCCTTTATAAAACACAATGTGTATCGCGTTGGCACCATCTGGTGGTAGTATCAAGAATGATAAGATAATGATATCCACTCTGACTATTATCATTGAAAAAGTAGTTTGATCCTTATGTAAGAATAAAAAAATGACAGTATACATCTTCAAAATTCAGTTTTCCTAATTCAAAATAAAACCAAGCTCCACTCTGCAAGTGTAATATAGCTCTTCTTAATATTTATTCTTTAGACTCGGGGGAAACAGCTGATTTTTTACAGCACAATTTGCATAATATCTCAACACAATCCTGTGTACAACCACAAAACCATAACATTAGATTCTTTGTTTTTACACTGAGTGAAAAACAAGACAATTGTACAAGCATATTTCTTTACAGTCAGCATACAGATAAATCTATACATATTCTGTCTCTTTTTAAACATAATCTGTAAGCAAAATATACAGACGAACCATCAACAAAACATGCAACATCCAAAACATAAAGTCTCAGACAACTATTGAAGTTGAATAGATTTTTTTTTTTTCCCCTTTGTGTTGTTTCAGCCGTTTACGGGACGTGGTTGCACAGATAGTCATTGGTTGACAGCACATGTTTTGATTACACAGTCAACTCCCCTTATACAACTATAGACACGCATTGCTGTACAGTTAAGTTGTGATTTTTTTTTTCGACACTCACATGCTCAAACTTCGGACAATATAAACATTCAATCTTTGTAGAAAATAAACACTTTATGTACACATGTCAAAGGACTCAAGTCACATTCACACCCCTCAGAACAACAACAAATGGATGGTTTCACAATTACAGGCAACAGCTGATCTGAACAAACAGTAATTAGCTCGAGGGAATGAAACACGAGGGGTTAAACAGTCGTGACTGAGCATTTAGGGAATATGTCTTATTTACTGTACTTTGTACACAGACTGGTAAGTAGACTATGAGCGTGATGATGTAGTATAGAGTGATCTCTCCCCAGATTGTGCATTGTGTTTAGGAACCCCAACGTGTCTGCGTGTTTTTCTTTTTGCCACATCGATACAAAATGCACACCACAATATTTTCTGCCACCACTTATACACCATGATTCAATTCATTTCAGTGCAGAAACACAAAACACGTAATCTTGCATGTCACGAAAAATGAGACAAGAAAATAATGCAATAATAAAGTGCACAAGCTCCGTGATAGATGTTAACAGCTGTTAACACCAATTTATATTAAAATCAGTAAAAAATCAATATATTTAATATTTTCTTTCAATGATGTACAAATTAAAGTTTCTATAAGATTTTTTTTTTTTTTTAAGACTTCACAGATATAACATTTAGTTCCCAAAAAAACAAACACATCTATGTTGCATAGAATTAAGAACCAATGTATCTGGAATAAAATAAAAAAATCAAGGTTGGCACGGCAAAATAATTATCTGAAAGATCAACCACGTTCCCTTTCTCATTATATTCTCTTTTTTTGTTATCCTTTGCTATAAGATTTAAGTGACATCTTGTTCTAAGTGTGTTTCCTCTGTTATATTTAATTCTTTAAAAAATTGCATCAGCCCTGTGATATGCCTAAATACACCGACAGAGGGTCACTTGATAGTGTTTTTTCTTTTTCTTTCTGTAGATATGGTGGCAAAACTTTACAAGATGAACACATGGGTCACCTGCTCTTAAATATGACTGAACCCCGGTGGGCCTGAGTGAGTGTTTTGGTCACAGGCAGTGGAAGAGGCTGGTTCACTGACACAAAACAGCACAGTGAGTTTCACAGCACAGCCAGACACACAGAGGAACCTCGACATTTTACTGGTAAGAACTTTTTTTTCTCTTCATTTGGAAATGATTTTTGGGTAAAACTCAGACCGAGGGGCTTTACTAATCAGAGCTGTCACAATGAGGTGATGACAGCCGCAGACCCACGTATGGTTTTGACACAATTACACGTCCATTCCAACGGTGTAATTACACGATGGACTACACAGAAAGAACTACTAACAGCCTTAAATTAAAATGTCATACACATGACGCAGACGTGATAAACTCTTCTCATCCTCTACAGTTGGCTTGTAACTTTCAACACACAAAATGCTGTTGATTTTATTGTATTTCTAACCTGCCTTACGCAATATATGCCAGTGAAACAGCAATATGTCGCTGGATGTTGACCTTGACCTTTAAAATGTTTAATCTCTCACAGCCCTGTTGAATATCTAATGGTGCATCAGTGTGATCAGAGGACTTGAAGGAGCTATTTTTCCTTGAGCTCACTTACTGTAGGTCCACATTCACGTAACGGCTATTAAGACTGCCTACACCATAGACTAAAGTAGCCTGCTGGATTGTCAGTGCGCCACCCACAGCCTCAAACACAGATCATATGTCTATATTTTATTATATATATATATATAATCTAGTGACAAGAGAACGGCTCTTATACTGTATACTGTATTTAGATATATTCTGCATCTGATATCTTTGTATATTATATAAACGTCACACTGTACAATGTGGTTCTCTGATATGCTCTGTAATCTACAATCTGTAGTGCTGTACATTTTATCTTCTTCCCATAGCAAAAGTCAACTGACTCTTTTTTTTCTCTCTTTTTACATGAAACTATCGTACAAAAACATTACGCATTCCTTCATTTCATTAAACATTTCAAGACCACTGATGTCCACACACATCACAACCATCACTTGGGCATTACAATGACTCTCATATGAAGAAAACACATTTTGCTAATTCAGTTGATGAGCAAAGTAAAATAATCATCTTTCCCTCTGATAGATATGTTAGCTCAGTTGCACAGCACCAAAACAACAACGTCTCATGTGGAACACAGAGTATGAACTATGGTGAGAAAGACATCGCTGCTCTCAAAGCCATATTGCTGCTGAGTGTGTTTCAGTGCCCGCTGTGGTGTTTGCATGTTTGCATCCTGCAGAGCAAAGTCCACAGCCAGCACAGACCTGATATGGGAAGAGGTGGACATGTGTGCTGGCAGTGTTGGACTGATAAAAGTTGTTATGGTATTAGCACGTAATTCCCTTCTTCTTATAACTTATGAACTGAGGAAGTGAATTAAATGGATCTTTTTTTTTCGTTCCTCTTCTTGACTTTTTTTTTCTCTTATTCAATTCAATTTTTGTCAAATCAGGTTTCTGAACTAGAACATTCTGGCTTCACCTTTCGTCGAGCTATCGCATCTCCGTCGTTTCAGGTGTGGCGCTCAGGGGTTGGTCAGCGTGGAGCTGACGAACAGCTTGTGCCAGCTGACCACTCGCTTCCTCATGTCCACCTTGTCCAGCCAGATGTAGGCCTCCCCTATCAGAGTCTTCTTCATGAACTTGCCTCCGTTGGACACCAAGAACAGCTGGAGATACATGGGAGAGAGAGAAACAGATGTGTCATGGCTTACTCTGTTGTTATCTAGTGTTAGTGCTTTGTCAGCTCACGCACCCATTCCATCTTGAAAAGTGCATGAATAATGCAAGCACCATTGGGTGGAGTGGTTACAAGACAACAAAGTCTGATCTATTGATTAACATACTGTATACCAAAGTAGAAATTAAAAAAACAAAACAAGTGTAACCTTTAAATCAGGATGACATATTAGTATTATCCTTAAAGGTACAGTATGTAGGATTTGGCGGCATCTAGTGATGTGGTTGCAGATCGCCTTGCTCAGAGGCCATCCTTACCGTAATAACACTACTTTAGGAGCAACTGAAGTCAGACGGTGGCTGGCGGTACCACGGTTGTGCACTCTGCAGATCGTGTTACCGCAGTTTCACAAGCGTGTCTGAAAACTACGGTGGCCTTCAGGTAACGTAAAAATGTGAAAGGCTCTCTCTAGAGCCAGTGTTTGGTTTGTCCGTTCTGGGCTACTGGTGAAACATGGCGGAGCAACATGACGGACACCGTGAAGAGGAACCGCACCCTATGTAGATAAGAAGGGCTCATTCTAAGCTAAAGAAAACACAACGATTCTTAAGGCCCAAACACACCAACCCGACATCAAAGAACTAGCGTCTCACGTCGCCTTTGCCTTAGCCAAAAAGTTGCACCCGAACACACCGCAAAGACGACAGCCAACAGCCAACTACCACGTACGTTCTGCGCCTGCGTGAGATGAAATAACTCTCCACACCAGCAGGTTGTGGTAGTCTGTATTTGTCATTCAAAAAAGGGAAACCGGAAGGCCGAGTACTGCGGATATACAAGGCGTTGTTATGATACGTACATGAAATAAATCGGCGTCAGCCGACCATTTTCACACCACTCTCACTCACCACTTAGCTTCAGTCCAGATGGCCATGTTGCTGTGAAAATATCCGTGTATTGGCATGATCAGATGAGTTGATGATGGAAAATAAAAAGAGCCTTCGTTGGCTTGCTTTCCTCACGTCCATTTCTCTTCTTGTGCACTGATTCGTTTAAGCTGAACAGCCAATCAGAGTGATTTCTCTCACCAACGAGCTCTGCCGATTAAACATGCTGAATCGGACGAAAAACCTCGGACAAGGGCAGACTGGAACCGACGATGCGGGACACACTGAAAAAACTAGGCCGACAGACGCTCACCGATGGCCCCAAACTGTCCGACCGTCAGCTTGGTGTGGCAGGGCCCTTAGTTTCAGGTGATTATACACTAATGAAGACGTAGTTCTGAATATTATATGACATTTCTACTAATAGATCCCCCAAATTGTTATACGCAGTTCCTTTAGTTACAAACAAAACTAAAAGTAAATGTTACAAATCCCATTTCATTTTTCCTTTAGTATCGGCTAAGAGTCAGTGAGCATGAGATTGTAAGATTTGAGTATAATTTACCTTTTATAGAATTTATCAGCTATTTTAGATGCTCATATCCTGCAGCCACCAGGAGGAGGGTCAAACTCCCAGCTGCTACACGAGGCAGCGGACCAGTTTATAAAACTTACCATAATGAGGTTTAAGACCTGTATTGTCAGACATTACAAGCCTCCAGTTTTAATTAGCTGCAATGAACCGTTTTGGAGATGCTGGATGTAAACTGAACTGGATGAATACACCACAAATGACTGCAAATCTCTACATGGGATTCATTTTCTATGATAATTAGGCTAATCAGATGTGGAAAAAATGTATTAAACGTGATCAAATTGGAGCAGTATTGAGTGAGTGACACATCATGGTTGGACAGGTGGACAGAGACGGATCTATATCTGTCAGTCTGCAACTCGTCTCATCTGTTGTACCTGTATGGAGTGTCCAGTTGAGTTGAGGGGGAATCTGAAGGTCTCATTGAAGGAGGGCTCTCTGTCATGTCGACACACTCTGGTCTTCTTCTTGATGATCCTCTTCTGAGTGGCTACATTCACCACATACAGCTTCACATACAGGTCTGAAGGCAAATCATGAATATGGATTAGTGAAGCTATTAAAAGTTCATAACAACATACATGTGCACAAACACACACTACTTCCAGACCTGGCAGGTGGTCGGGGCTTTTGAACTTGTAAGTGATGTTTCTGCACTGAAGGATCTCCAAGACCAGCTGGTCCCCTTCTGTCTTCACCTCCTTCTTGAGAGCCACCTTGATCTCCCCCATTATTTGTGTTTTACCGCCTAAAAGTAAGAATGAAAAAGAGAAGTGAAAAAAACGTGATCGGGGCTTCTCTAAAAGTTAGATTTGCTGCCTCTATTTTTCTGCTGATCCGATCTGTGACTCAAAACCGTGACACTATCCAAACCGTGCGTTTTGTGATACGTTGCACCCCTAGCCAACATAAACACATAATTAAAGTTTATTGAAGTAGCTTTAAGTTATTCAAAAATGGTTGTTTTTGACACTGACATTAGTTGTAGTACTAAATCCTGAATGCTACTATTTTATACCTTTCCTAAGTGAAGGAACGCATGTTTAATAGTTGAATGGACTTAAATATTTTCTGACTAATAACTCTATTTCTTGTTCAGACTATGTTGAACTGATAACCTTTGTATACATATAAGAATTGAAAACTTCTGACATCAATGTATTGATCGTATTATTAAGAGTTTCACAGAAAAAGCTCCGTCACTGAGCAGATTGCTGGAGTTTATGTTGCTGCTTTCAAGGTTAAAATATAATATTGGTAATGTAATAAATGTCTTCACAACCGTAAAAAAAAAGAAGAAAAACAGACATGGCCGATCAGTTTTTTTGAATAAAGATGGTTGTTTCTTTATTTCTTTATTTGGATAGCCCTGGCTGAACCCTGTAAGTACCTGCAGGCCTACGGTTGCACAGAAAAGGATTATTTAAATTATTTACCAAGTATGCATCACTAAACTTGGGCTCACAGCAGAATGAAAGCAGGTCAGGGAACATCTTTATTATCGACTGGCATGTCTCTATTGATGTTTAAGGGTTGTACTAAACCAGGCTGAGTTAAATGTGTTAAATGAGTGATCAGGCTCCATGGAAATGACCTCCTGACCCTAATCTGTGTATCAGCTGCCAGGCTACAGCCTAAGATGACCTTGGGCTCTTTGTTACAAATCGTAACTAGAGATGGACGGGAGGCACCGTGACACCTGAGCTACATGAAACGTAGATACAGTTATGACAGCGGGTAGGATAGTGTGACATCCATGTCTCCTCCACCATCCCAAGCCATGCATTAAGTCATTAGGCTGAGTAAATATTGTTTTTCGACAATAAGCACTTAGCTTGAGCGTTTGACTGCACAATTATATAGAGTCATTATGAAAACACACTTTAGAGGTGGTTAAAAGAGAGTCTGTGCAAATAAATAAATAAAAAAAATAGTGTTGTTTTACACAGTATCCAGCAGGTGGAGACGTACAACCACGTAACAACTGGAAACAGGACATTTCTGGAACTTGCCTTCATTTTCTGGGGTCCCTAGTTGGTTTTTGTCGGTGCCGTTAGGAATAGCTTTACCACTGTGAGACAAAAAAAGAGCATCATCAGACCTATTGGATGGAATTTCAATACTAAGCATTACTGTCAGCCTTAAAGGTTACTGGATGTGCTAAATGGTCTTACATGCGTGGCACTTGAAAAATGGCACTGTCCACTCCAGTGCCCGCCCCGTCTTCCCCATCCAGACCTCCGTAGGCGTCCCCCACAAGACTCGGGGCGGACAGCACCACTGACCCTGAGACGTCACCCAGTCGGTGTCCCGGTCCTGGAGGGTGGCGAGAGCAGAGAGTGATGGTGAGGAAGTGACGAACACAGAGCGTCTTCACTGACTCAGCTTTTTACCACTGGGTGCATGCGTGTCCAACAGAAGCACTTCACACCCCCAGCTATCGCCTCACTGACGGTGACGCTGTCTGTCACACATAACTTTGACTGAGCATCACATAACAGCAATAAGAGGAGAGGGACGGATCAGCGTGGACGACAGCTTGTCCTTGCATTTAGCAGTGCAGTGTGAATTAACTCATAAAGATCACAGCAGTTCACCTTCACGAGAAATAAATGAAGGTCACTGAGTTTAATAAATGGAAATGAATTTAGTGTGAGAAAATGTTAGATTTTCTCTCGGCTCCTGGTCTGCTGTCGAGTTCTGCTCATACAGTCTGAGAGAGCGTGATTAGTTCAGGGACTATGTGAAGTGTTTCTGTCTAGACGAAGGGTGGATTCATTCTTTGCCTTCATGATCTCAGTGTCCACTGCCCACATTTTCTTTAAAGCAATGACTAATAGTAGTTAGATTATGTTTGAAACACAATCTGTGGCACAAAGGTAATAGCTGAGAAGTTTCCATAGCCATAAAAAACATAATTATATCAATAACAAAAGAAACACCATCATGCACACTCTTCAGAGAATTATTTTGTTACTTCAATCATTTACACATCTGGTTATATGGTTTTAACTGTGCTTTTTATTTGTTCGGTTTTTTTTTTAGTGTTTTTTGCATTATGGTTAATACGTTATGGGATTAATAATATTTATTTAGTACATTATTCCTATGTTGTCTCACCTTCCCTCGACACATCTGTTCCTCTCATGGTCAGCTGACCGCTTTACTCTCATTGGCCGGTGAGTGAGCCTCCTGTTGACTTTTGAACCTCTCGGTGTGCCTGTGTTTCTTGCTTCAGTCTCAGTTTTGTTTTAGCCGGGCAGGTTTGGGAGAGGATTGGGTAGGGAGGGGAGGCTGTGTGCCATACCTGTGTGTGTGTGTCTGTGTGTGTTTTGTGACTTATCTAAGGGTTCATTCATATGGCACACGCTGCATGCACACACACAGAGAGACTGCAGCATCACATAGTCCTCAGTGGCCGGGGAACAGTAGCCGAGGAAGCTGCAACTGCATGCTTAAATAGCTCCGACACTAACTTATCTCAGCGAGGGATGACAATACAGTCCTTCATTTTGAGGACGTCACACTAAAGATTATGCATAAACATGAGAGGATATTGTTTAAATTGTGTTAATATGGTACAAGACATGTGAGGGATTGCCATCCCAGTTTGGTTTCTACACTGGGGTTCAATATCTCCACACTAGGGTTCAGTAGAAACCATACGCTTGGGATTGGCACATGCACAATTCATGTAGAAACAGAGCTCTAATTTTGGAGATAATTAAATGTATATTTTTTGTTATTGTAAAATACTTCTGTAGTGTAAATAACTCACAGTAATATATCAACTTTATGTCCTACTTAAGATAGCAAAATAGGTGGTAAAAATGTTAAACAGATGGGAAATGTCAAATACTGTATTAGGGATATTTAGTGCACTGAATGTGCCAGATTTATAAATATTTAATTCTAGATTTAAAGACGGAATAAAATAAGATTTTTACAGCAAGTTTAAGTTAAGTTATTTGTCATCTAGTGAATAAATTGATCTAACTTGGAGGAGTCAGAAATTAAATGAAGATTATTGATCAAAATAAATCACTTTGTGCTCAGAGGAAAAAAAAGTAAGATGAGGCGAGCAGAAGGCAAAGGTCAAATGTTAAGGAGGTGAACGCACAGCGGTTCAGGTTTTCATTAAAGATCTCAACAAAGCTTGCATGCGCAGGAAAAAAGGAAGCATGTCACAGGAAGTGTATCATGGGTAGGGGCGGGATTTACTTGGTTGCAGGCGGGACTGTTGCACGGCAGCCTCGGCGGCAGCAATGGCTATCCCAGCATCCTCGAGGTGGGCCTGAGTGACGCTGCTCTTGCTTTGGCTTCTGGAGGGGCCGTGAGAGCGCAGTTGGCCATCGGAGGAAGACTTGGAGCTGCCTGGGCTGCTGTGTGACTTTTCCAAAGGCAGCATCTGCATGTCTGGAGGAAGAAGAAGTTTCGGCGGTAGGTTATCGCTGAGAGGAAAGAGATGAATCCACACTGTTAACACTATTTATGTTTGTCTGCTCCACAGCGGTATTGTGTCATGTGGCAGTTGACAAGCACATGGAGTGTAATTACAGCTGTCAAGATATGATTAGCATTTTTGTTTCTATGGTAACAGCCTCTATCTCTATGACAACTGAGTAACCAGTTTATGAATTACAGTTTTTTGTCTCAAACGGACACCTGACAAGGATAATCTTTGTCATGATGTGTCATATAGAATAAACTGATTCATTGAAATTATGGAAATTGAGGATGTGTATGAGTAGCAGGCTGAAAATGTAAAAATACTTATAAGGGATTCTTTTACCTTTGGCTGGATCAGGGAAGATCCCATGGCTTCTGCTCTTGATTACAGAGTTTTTAGGTGAATCATGACCCCCGTCTGGTCCTTGTCCCATACCGTGTCCAGGCCCCAACCCAGGGCCTGACATGTGGCCTAGGCTGTGCCCCTGACCATAACCCTGACCTGGCCCAGACCCCGGTGGGCCTTGAGCAGCGTAGTGGGCTTTGCTGTGCTCGATGCTCTCGCTCTGCTCCTTCAGAGGCAGCCAGCGAGGAGTGTTGTCCAGCTGGGCAGTGTTCGACAAGTCAATCAACACCTGAGACACAATTAACACACACACAGTGACATTGAGAGAAAGAAAAACATTCAAGATTCTAAGACAAGATAGGAGAAAAAGACTCACTGATACAAGGGGAACAGAGGAATTTGCATGACGGTAGATAACAGCACAGTGTGTGCAAACAGTCTATTGCTAAATGCATATTACATTTAGCACAATTATGAAAAGCACTGCTCGCTATGCAGATTTACAGGCATGAAGCAAAGCTTGACTTTGGAGAGGAGGGAGATAAGGCTAATATTATTAGAAAAGCTGGTCCATCGGGGGGGGAGAGCAGCAGAAAGCTTTTGTGTGAGGTAAACACTAAATGCATTTGACATTTTCAGACATTTTTATTCAGATTCCAAAAGCGCTCACTTCTCCGAGGAAGTCGTTGGAGGAGGATCTGTCATAGTCCCACACTGTCACCTCCAGCGTCTTCTTCTTTAACTGGATAGAAAGAGAGAAGAAGAGAGAGAGAGAGAGAGAGAGAGAGAGAGAGAGAGTGGGGCACAGATTATGACGAGGGATATTGTGTGCATATTGAGGGAGAGAAATGTGCATGTGTGAGTGTTTGTGTGCATGTGGGTGGAGGAAGCGTGAAAGAAAACAGGAACACTGCATGTGCAGTGCATGAGTGAATGCAAACCTACAATAGGTCAGTAGTCATTTACTGTAATAAGCATGGAAGCAAGGACTTGGTACCTTCTGCTATCTGAGTACATTTCAACAGAAAAACAAATAGCATTAAAAAACAATCAAATAGATTCATTTCTATTCTATTCATTTCTATTCTATTCACACGTGGACATATCTTCACCCCAGTAACAACCTCCGCCTACTGCCAGTGACACCAGTGCCCCCACTACCACACGCCTAATAGATAGTTCTCAAGCCCTGCCAGGTCCCTCCATACTACAATAGACACTTCTAAATATTTAACTACTCATTTATTTATTTATTTTTAATTTCTTCCTTATTATTACCACCTAGTTATTGTATTATCATTATCATTATTATTATTATTATTATTATTATTATTATTATTATTATTATTATTATTATTATGTGGCCTTTATTTTGTATTTTATTACTAAAATTATTAGGACAATTATGCCATCCTTTTTTGGATTTTGTCATGTTTGTTTGGTTTGTTATGTCTCATGTCAAGCTCTGAGCATCACCTTGTTTTCTTACTCTTTTCTTTTGTATTTCTCCCCTGTTCTTATCATTGTTGTTCCACTTGTAAAGTCACTGCTGTTTTGTTTTTGCACATCAAAAAAGAAGAATGAAAAAAAAAAAAAAAGGAAGCAAGGACTTTAGATGTGGTAAATAATAAATGTGCATGCATGTGTGCACAGACTTGTGATTGTGTATATAGGACTGTGTGGGAGGAGATGGAAACAACATATCTCGGGGGTTCGTGGGCGAACGAGTGATGCAGCAGCATTTTTAAGGCCGACGGGCTCCGGCCAGCAATGAGCCGTGATTAACAGAAGGCAACCCCGGAGGAGCCGATCTATCCTCTGACCACTAAAGCTACCGCATCTGCACTCATCCCTCTCTGTTGTAATTACAGTCTGGGGTGGCGTCTCTGTCACAAACAACACATGCTGCTAAAGCAAACACAGACATCCAAGAATAAACACACGCGCCCATATACACACAGCAACACTTGCACAGTGACAGACAAGCACACAGGCACATGATTACCAAGTTTCTAGCGCTCTTTTTGTTAAAATAACACGCAGTTATGCTGTCTGTGTTGAGACCGCGTGAGGGCAGAAATGATGGTTGTTAACTTGAGCCTTGGGAGTGCTGATAAGAGGTTGCACAGGGATACGGAGAACAGCCCTGGGGACAAGGCATGAGGACGGAATCCTAATGAGAGTATAAGACATCCACTTCACCTAAAGTGGCCCACAGCACATAACAGGAACTGCACAAGCAAGACAGAGTAAAGGTTTGTGTGTGGGTGTGTGTTAATGTCATTCTGCACAGTACCTGCTCCAAATGAATGTTCTTGTAGATGACGGTCTGGTTCCACTCTGGGTTCATGGTCTTCTGGGCGTACTTGGTCCTTCTCTTGTTATCAGCACTGATAAGTCATGATATTCACAATGATTGGTCGTCAGTAATAAATTAAAATGTCAATTCCCTGCCTGACCCCATGGCAAAACATTCACCAAACTGTGATATGCTCAATAAATGTGGACTGAAATGCTTGTAAAATCTCCTCTAGTGGAGACATCAGAAAGAAATTCAAATGTAAATGTTCTTTAAATAGTCTGAGATGCTTTCACAAAAGTCACAAAGTACTTCAGAGATAGAGGCTGAGGAGAGCTAAGAGTGAGAGGCATGGAGAGAGAAAGCAATGGCAGGAGGAGTGCTCTTAAACACCATGAGATAGAGCCGATAATTGGACGGACAACAAAGGCCACAACAAAAGGATGGAGAAACACTTTAGAGACGTAATTTACAGAAAGAAAAACACCAAAACGAAAAGCAAAGATCAGCACCACGCTACCTTGCATTCTGGACAACCATGACTTGGCTGAGGGAGTCCAGAAGAGGAAGAGGAGGGCAGATATCACAAACAAGAAAAGCAAAAACACAAAAAACAGTCAGAGAAGCCCGGAGAGCTCAAAGAAAAGGCAGTAAAAGGATAGAGAGCTGAGGCAATCAATATTCTGGGTGCAGGGTGTATCACTGGTTCTGTGCCCAAAGCAATGTATGGTGACGCAAGACCAAAAAACCTCACGGGTGAATGACTAATTCACTATTCTGAACTGTTGTTGTTATACCGTGGTTGTGCACTCTACTGCTCGTGTCTGACTCTTCAAATGAAAGAGTAGGGGAGCAAAAGTGCTCTCCTACAGAGCTTTCATTTCTAAGCCTATACAGCGTGTAGTAGAGAGGACTTATGATCTCATAAACAGGTCCAATGGGGTCATTATCTCAGAGCAGATACTGTTACAGAGCAGATAACGGCACGTATCGATCCTTTCTCTGGCTATTCACAGGCTCTTAGAAAAATGGTGGATCAGGACATAGTACTCGGGGACGATACTAAAATTCTCAATTCAGTCAAAAAGTGGGCAGAGTAAAAGAGAACTTATGAGTTCAGCATAGAGTATGTTTTGCACACATGTATGCTGTCTATGACCAGGTACCTGAACATATTATAATGTTGCACTATGGGAAAGGATCTCCTCTCACAGCTTTGTATAAAGTCTAAGGCTGCGTCTGAAATTGCATACTACAGTACGCACTATACATACTCAATACGTGTACTATCGTTCAAACATACTTTTGTGTGAATAAACAGTAGTGTGTATCTTTTCAGACGCACTGAACTGTAATTACCACATCACCTCCTGAAAGCCTCCTTGCCAATTGAACTCGTACCAACCTCATGTAACCAAACGATGATTTTTAAGAATCATAAAGTCTGAACTAATTTAAAAACTATATTACGCCCAATGGTGAAGAAGTATTAAGACGTTTTACTTAAGTAAAAGTAGCAAAACTACAGAGTAAAAATACTTTGTTACAAGTAAAAGTCCTGCGTTCGAAGTCTAACTCAAGTAAAAGTATACTTAAAGTACCAAAAGTAAAAGTACTCATTATGCAGAATGGCCCATTTCAGAGTAATACAGTATATATTATATTATTGAATTATAATAAGCATTAGGGATGCACCGATCCGACTTTAGCCCTAATTAGCATATGTACATCACTTTAATGTTGTAGCTGGTTAAAGTACTTTATATACTGCTCATACATCAGAATGTATTAGTTGATTTATTTTTTTGATTTTCTATTGATAATCTAAATATGCAAAGTAACTAGTAACTAAAGCTGTCAAGCAAAGGTAGTGGAGTTACAAGTACAATATTTGCTTTCAAAATGTAGTAGAGTAAATGTATAAAGTAACATAAAATGTAAATACTCAAATAAAGTACAAGTACTGTACCTCATAATTGTACTTAAGTACAGTATTTGAGTAAATGCACTTAGTTACATTCCATCGCTGATTACGCCGATAGCAACGTGGAATCTTATACTTCCGTACACTTAAATTGTTATTGACGTTACAGAGCTGTCTGCCATTGTCTGTTATGAACGTTGAGGTTACTACCGTATTGCATTGTGGGATATTTACGCCGCCGCTGTGTCCAGTGTTTGCATACTGTAATATTTCACCGGAAATAGTATGCAATTCACTTACTATTAGTTTCATACTCAGGTTTCGGATATACTAAAAAAATCTCACAAACTGTTTTAGCGTACTAAATGTTAATATGGAATTTCAGACACAACCTAAAACACCCACGCATTGATTCATAGAATCAAACTGAATCAAATTACACTAGAAATGACTGCCTCATATCATCATGTCCAGTCTCATTCTCTCACACAAACTCAGGTAGTTAGTCAATTTGGTACAGGACAGTCAATATAAAGTCAGAAAGAAATAGGGGGGAGAGAAAACAAGACAGACACAGAAGCAGAAAGGCAGACACAGACCAGACATCCGCGAACGCTCAAACACGCTCGGAGCTCACCCTCTCCCAGGAAGAAGGTAGACCTTGACGAAAGGGTCGGAGTAGCCGTCGTTGTCCCTCGGGGCCAGGTTTCTAGCCTGCAGGACGTGGACGATCAGGTTTCCCAGGTTCCTGTCATAGTTGATCTGGAGCTGAGGGGGGAAAGAGCGGAGTGGAGGCAGCGTGAGAAAGACCAGCTGAAAACATTCCTCTAGTGCTTTTTATAAGAGTTTTTTATACCTGAATTTCTCCAGTGATAGGATGAGGTGTTCTTATTCCATCTATTGGCTACAAAGAAAGTGGGGAAGAGCATATAATAGTTTAAAATGCATCAAAAAATATTGTTTCATGACCTAACCCACAAAGAAAAGACTTCAGGGATTAGGTTGCAGTTAATGACTTCACTCTTGAAATATATATTGTCAGCATACAGATGAATGGGTTGTCCTTGTAGAAAAAAAAATGCAGAGTACAGATTTCTCGCTGGATCTATATCTCGCTCAGGAGAGATTTTACTATCGGAGCTGTGTAATTGACTGGAAAAGTCCTCCAGTGAAGTTTGAGAAGGTTAATCAATCATTAGAGGAACTTAGACATCAATACAAATTGTCTGTTTCAGTTTAGACAATTACCAGAGTACAAATATATTTATACTGTTTGTATCATATTCTATACAAGGTATTCATCACCATTTGTTATTACGTAATACATCCTCTTTCTAGCAGTGTGACATGCCGTTCGAGAATCAAGCATATAAGTGATTATAATGAAGCACTTATGCATATATTGCCCATTTCATAAAGAATAGCCATACTCAGGGTTATGCACTGTATCACACTATGTTCTTGTTCCTTTATAATTAGCCTGTCACTCTCTGATGAACACAGTCATACCGTTTGACCTTCACATTCAACCTCCCCTTTGTGCGGTTACGATGTAATACTAATGGAGGTGCATGATGGATCACACAGGGTTCCACAGACTGCGGCTCAAAGCACATCCATACCATTATTCATTCAGAGTCGTTCCACAGTGTATCCACCTCTGACTGACATGTGAACCAGTTGTCCACTATCTGTATTCCGTCTTGTCATCACATTATGTAAACTTCACAACTGCAGAGTGTTTCTGAGACGGGGCAGCAGAAAGCAAGTCAAACCTTGTGTCGTTGTTTCTTGCTTATGGCGGGGGATGCGGGCTGGCCTGGGCTCGGCACACCGCTGGAGGCGGCCGATCCGGTACCCGAGTGGAGGAGGGCGGAGCGCTCTAGTGCAGAGAGGACCCCCAAACCGCCAGACCCAAGCCCTGCTCCAGCCATACCAGGAGCCAGCTGCTGGGACACCTTCTGCAGCTCTGCAGCCAACTGCTTAGGATCCACACCAGGGGAGCGCTGCCCACCTACTGAGACAAACGCGTCAAGTCATTCACCTTGTATTTATGTGAAATAGGTACACAGATACATGCATGCATGCAGACATATCATATCATACATACCAGCCTTAAGCTGGACATGGTGCTCCAGGACTTGTGGGTGCTCAGGGTCAGACAGCATATTAAGGTCGCTGTTTGGATCCATACAGGAAATTTATAATGGCATATCAACCAGTGTATCTTAGCAGTAATCAGTCACAGAGTGATATTTTGTCAGATGACGGGGTGTGGGATGAAGAGGAGGGGAAAAGGAGGGAGGAGAGAAGGTGTACACGGGTGCAGAGTTACCATATTGCGATTAAACATGTTGTACTCAGTGGGACAGAGGGGTAAACGATGACAGATGTAACTCACAGTCTCACGCAGAGCTCCGCCTCGGCACATGGCTGGCCCATGATGCACTGCACCTCTTCGTAAGTCTTTCCCGTCAGAGGGATGCCGTTCCACTCCAACACCTGCATTCCTGTGGTGTGATGAAGGCACGCAGGCAGATTCAGAGACAAACGGGGGGTTATCAATTCCCACACAAGATGTTACAGCCTGTCAGCAAATTCACTTCACCCGCTTCTCTGTGTAAAATTAAAGATGATAGTGCAGTCTACATGCTCATACAGCAGACGTAACGCGCTAATGTGTGGTTCACCCAGTGGGAAACTTTAAGGCTTTTGTGTTGACTTTGATGTTGCATCATTATAGCATCACACGCACAGCAACAGAAAAAACTAGAGTTCTGCACACTTGTTTGTTTTTACTCAAACACAGAATGGCACGTCAGATGTTGAAGACAAAACAGCGCATCTCAAATAGTAATATTAATGATAAATCACTACACAGCAAACTTCCAACCCAAGTCCAGAGCTTTTTCGAGGCCTCACTTACACAACTGAAATCTGGTCCTCAGATTAGACTTCTGCTTACGAAGCAACTCACCAGCCGCTGTGACAATAAAGGCTTGAATTAATATCTCCATATTCTTCTGCATGAGCCAGTGCTCATTTAGATTATTCCCTCCGCTCTATCTCTCTGTCTATATAACTCACTGTGTCCTCCCCCCACGTCTTTTCTCCCTGCACCTGAAGGCATTTTCCGCTGTCATTCTTTTTCAGTGAAACGTAAACATCTTACAATTCAGCATACGCTAGGAAGTAAACATCGCCAGCCTGACCGCTATTCCTATTTCTGTATTACAACTAATAATGCCATGAAAAGGGAACCCAGTCTGACCTTTTCTATCTTATTATTTCCAAACCAAAAAGAAATAAATTATAAAATACATCAGACCAAGAAGAAATACAATAGCTGATCTGTCCTTCCCTTATTCCCTCGTGTAATAGCAAAGTCATGGCAGGAGTTCCCTTTAAAGAGAGAAAATATCTTCAAACTATGTGAGAATCACCGTTAATATTCAGGCTCCTCTTTGTCCAATCAATATACATTAGAAGACCAATTATTTGAACGTTCTAATAACTTAATGTACAAATTGATAAGTATGGGTTTCTGATAATAAAGCTAATTACTGTGTGTGTGTTCGTCTATCCTGCCTTTGTGTATTTGTGTGTCTATAAAGCTGCTAAATATAGCCTAATGACTAACGCAGCCCAGTGCTGTGGAGGGCGAGTTGACAGGCTCTTTCTGTGTTTGGATGCGATGTGTCGGAGGAATGAGACATGACAGACCACAACACAGAAGGCTACAGCAGCCTCTCACATCTCCATCTGGAATTCAGTGATTCAGGCGGGGATTTTACTGAAAGCTTATACACTGCTCTAAAAATAAAAACAGTTTAAAGATTTACAGCATTAACCTCTCAGGCCTCTCAGAAAGGACATTTCTTACCATGTACAGCAAAGTCAAATGAATGCACATCCTATACTTTCATTGGAACAGCATGCTCTCTTTTTTATTACCATTCCAAACTTAACATTGTATTTTCCATTTCAAATGTGTATGTCTGCAGTCATAAAACACGGAAATGAGTTAGGATTTTAGCACTTCAGGTTCCCTCATCTAAAAGTCAAATGGATTTTTTGAACGGGTTTTTAGTGAGAAGCCTGAAATAAGATCTGTAGTTAACATAAGCGTTTTGTGCCACGACTCAAAATACGTCAGTAAATATCCCACTTGTGAATTTTGAAGCTTTTACGTGTCTTAAAAAAGGCGGTTGCTAACAAGAGGCTAAATGAGACTACTAAACATTGTTGTTTACAATGTTGTTTATAGCCTAACTTTCGCTTTTTACTTCTGGTGATTGCATTAACACTTCAACAATCATAAAAGTGGTGTTCATTTGTGAACAAAATGTGTAAGTATCAAAAACGTTTATTTGCCACACAGCTTATTTTCTGCAATAATCTAAAACCCAATGGAAAAATCCCATTGGCTTTTTGTTGAGTGAACGAGGCCGATGCTAACTTCCTGGTTAACGTACACAAATACGTCACCCCTGGAGCACTCTATTATTAAATAATATTAATAAAAATTAAAAAATACTTCCAAACAAGCCAGCTACGGGGAGATAAAGACTAATTTACACCACCTCCTCTTCCCATTCTCCTCTTACCTTCTACAACTTTCCCAGTTTGTTCTGCCACACCACCAGGGATAACCTTGGCAATGTAGGCTCCAATCTCTCCTCGGCTCCCCGGAATCTCCTTACCGCCGACCACACGGATCCCGAGTCCGTTCCCTGAGGGAAAAATAAACATGCAAATCCTAATTAGCTTATAGAGTGATAGGAAATGATTGTGTGGCATGTCTGTGTGTTGTGTTTGCCTCGTACCTGACACACTGGTGTCCTTGGGGTCTCTCTTCAGCCTGATGCCGGTGTGAGGGAAGGCATAAGGCACCAGTTTCATCTGAGAGAGATTTTAAAAGAATTTACAGCATGAAGAAAATAGGTTTCGTTACAGAAAACATGTCAGGTGTACTGTCGGACTGAACATTTAAGTTAGGAAACAGCATGTCGTTAGCTGGGATCTCACCTGTCTCCTGTCTGACATGTTTCCGCTCTGCGGATGCCCCTCTCTTGGCTTATCAAACCAATCTGTGTCCTCTCTCCTCAGGTGGTAGGCTAGGCAGGGAGAGATGGTGGTTAACAGCCGTGTACACACAAACACAAACCTACTGTATCCCTCATAGCTTGATAAATCTCTGCTTTTATGGTAATGACTACTTGGGCAGAGATCGATCTTGCAATCAAGCTTTGGAAACAGTTGGTATGCATCACAGAGTTCGTCACACATCCATCCTTGTTTGTACAAACGCAGGAAGATCTCTGATCTGTCCTGACTGGATAGGTGAAAGCAAAGAAGTATAAACTCTGGTCCACCCTATCCATGCCGACTGTGAGATCAAATGATCACTGCAAGCACTGAATGAAGGATGAGTACATTTCAAGAGCATTTTAAGTTTTGCATGCTTCTGATACCATGCAGTGCTCCCCGTCTCAGTGTGAGGGCTCTTTTTTTTGTCCACATTTTCATACTGTAGCGGCTGTATATGAAACATTGTTGTTGAAAGAAGCCCTTAGAAATTATGTATTATATTTAATAATTTCAGACAAAACACTGTGGGTTGGAGTTGTCCCATTGTGTGTTTTTATTCCAAAAACAATCATAATGACTTTAATTTTATTAATACTTTTTCTTTATAAAATAATTTGAGGGGTGAAGGGGGGAGAAATATCGCCACAGTATCTAAGTCCTTGTCTTCCACTGTAGTTTATAGTATATAATCAATAATGGAAGTGGTATGTTAATGTATTTATGATGTACTGTAAGTTCTGTGTGCTGTGAAACCCCCAAAGCTCATCATACAGACATCTAACACCTTTAAAGCATGATATGTAACATCCGAAAGATATTGGATGTCTTTTGTTACATTTAGCATCATTATTGCAAAGCTGAAAAAGCGTCTTAAGCCACGGTAACAAGGCAGGTCGGTGGAGAATGTTCTACATTAGAGACGTGAGTCATCACTTTGGTGTTTGATGCAACAGATTGTCACTAAGAATAGAAAGTGCACAGGTTTGCCAAATGTCTCTTTTTATCATCAGTGATCCAATTCCACCAAGGAGATGCACCAATAATGATGAGGAGAAATGGCCTGATGACTGTATACGCTGAAGGTAAATGTTGCCTGTCAGCTAAATGTCTTCGCACTTCTAATCAGTGTTGATATATGTATGTTTTTATCTACAATCAGTGGCAACATCGACCTTCAGAATTATATTAAAAATTGTATAAAATGCCTGTAACATATATGCACTGCAATTCAATGATCACACAATGTACACGTGATTTTTCTTTTTGCAAAAGTGCATGAACATGAATACTGGAAATGGGTCTGATATGCTCACAGAAGCACTGAGATGTGCAGTGATGATTTATAACTGAAGTTACTTCAGTATATGACTCGTAGAAATATATCTAGTGCTATTATTAAGATGGGGTTCATTCCAAAATGGATCTGACACGTCGACTACTAGAGATCTGCTAAATGACGTGTTGTACATTACTGAGATGTGGGTCATGAATGAGCCTGGTGTGTTCACGAAAGAGAAGTGGACCATTCAAAACCATGATGTGCGGCATGGAGGCATACAGTCTCTATGTAACTACATGGAATTGTGATGCTGTCTCACCTTCTATATTCCAGTTTGGGCCTCCAGCTGGGGTACAAAGTTATATGTTTTTTTCAGAAATGCGTTCAACACATGTTCAGTAATCTAACAATCTACAGGAACTAGTGCTACGACTAGATTTGTATTGTGAGTATACTTCAGCACATGCACTGAAATCAGTAGTCAATGTTAAGATGCATGCTTGGAATTACTGCAAGTCTGACATTACTAGCCTGTCAGACAGTTTACAAGCCGTTTCTCACCAGTGCAATGCGAAAATGCGGTGCAGGAATGCCAAAATAGTAAAAGAAAATGTCAGAAAAAAAGTCTGAACTTGTTGGCCAAGACAAAGGCGACATGAGGCAACGCAACTGGTAGCGTTCATCCCTGCTAGTTCTCTGATGACGGTGTGTTTAAGTGCACCGAAAAAAGTATAAAGAAGTCCGAAAAATGTCCGGAAAAAGTCTAAAAAAACGCAAAAAAAAATCCGTATTCGAATTTTCTGCATTAAGTATGTTAACAGGTGTTATGTCGAATTCTGTTCCCGATGAATAATGTCTCCCTCCTGTTAAAATGGTAATAGTAAATTCCATTTACCACAGAAATCGAAAGTCGGACCTGGGAATGACGTGCGTCACACCCATAGATATAAAACTGTTTTATATCTATAGTCACACCCGAGTTGACCGCGTTCTTGCACAATAAAAGTCAGAAGAAACTTCATGGGGTTTGCTCCAGCCAGGTGAAACTCTGAAATTCCGACTTTCTGGTTCAAAAGGACGCACCGTAATGGTTGGTTCACGTTTAGGCGGGTTTAGGTAAAGGGAAACACATATCGACAGGGAAACAGTATTCGACACAACACCGGGTCCAGTCCGAATTATCCCCAATGTCGTTTTCCATTTTCGTCAATGAGGCCCAATGAGTTTCCTCCTAAATAGTACCGTGTCGTATCCACACAGTAAAAACTTATCCAGACAGAGAATGTCTAAGGGGCTAACGTTAACTAGCTACACAATACAGAAACTAATCGGACCCCAAATGTGATGCTAACGCTAGCTGTTGTGGCTAGCTCCGGTTTGTGCCATATATTGTCCTTTATTTGGTTGCTGAGGTTGTCCTGTTTGTCGTTCATTATTGGGTGTTGAGTAGGGGAATGCCCATTATTATTTCGAAACACTAATAGTCCGAAAAATGTCCCATTGGACCAAAAAGAGCCCATATTTGTCCAACAGTCCGTTACCCCGAAAACAAAAGCCCATTGTTTCAAGGCCCCGAAAATACATAATAATAATACTCTCCATGTAACAAACTCAAGCACATGGCAAATTATCATGCAAAATGACAGCGACCGGACCAGATGAAATCGAGGTCCGTCCGAATATTTATTCCCCCGCAGGAATGTTCCGCAGGTGTGTGCAAGCATCAAATGATTTCTGTGCAAATTTTTCGGACGAGAATCCGTGCTTGGTGTGAAACGGCTTGGCAGTAGCAGTATGAAAAACATTTAAAATACATTTTAGGGGGGAAAAAAAGTCATCTACCAATTAATGTAAGATTGAGCTACCTTAAAAGTGAGGGTTTTTTTAACTAGTACTGTAGAATACTCTACCGTGTCTGATACTTTCATGAAAGATTCTGGCATCATCTCTGTTCAGAGCCAGCATGGACTCACTTAGTGCTGTAATCAAGGCAGATGGACACTTTTACGTGGGGGTCAGGACAAATTATCATCTTCTTATCAAGAATTTAAACCATGCTGATTCTTTACTAATGGTCCAGAAACAAAGCTAAAGTTGCTAAACATATTTGTTACCGTTATGCATTGTGATACTTAATCTGATAATCAATGTGGATGACATTAAATCGCCTTAAACTTAATCAAGCAAGTGTTCTGCAAAAGTCATTGGCCTTTCATATTGTATTTTTTTATGCAGTGTCTAAGTATACTAGTTACTACTAAATGCATAACATACTCTATCTAATTAAATCCTAAGATTAACTTTTAAATGGTATATTGACATCTACAGAAATTGATTTGCCTAACCTAATGGAACACTACCAATCCCACACTTAGGAAGATGGAGATAGTACATGTCAATATTTGCTGTCAATCACTAGGGGACATGGACATCTCACATTGCAATGAGACATCCACAGCAACAACCAACGAGCAGAATACATTCACTTTATTAAAATGGAAATGGAAAAACATATATGTTGCACAACATGCAAGGATGCAAAATCAGATACAGTTAGAAAAATTAAAGACATATAGAAACAAAGACATACAGTTACATACAAGACAAATGACACACAATAATATGGTGCTAAATGTAATTTGTACACAACTGCACGGTAGTCCTTGAGAGTATTGCATTGCAGTATAGGGTTTGTCATGTACAAAAACTCCTGGCAATTGGATTACTCTTAAATTGGTAGGTGTGTGTCACTGACTTGAGTTGGTACTTAGCAACGACACCAAGTGAATGCCTCAACTGCACCTGCAGAACACATCCTGACAATGATTCAGCAGTATTCCTTTAATCTGACTGCTGCTAGTTGTTTTCCAAAATAGCCCGAAGGGTGTCTAAGAAAAGTAAATATACTTTTTTTCTGAGGCGATGACCTACTTTTCACAAAGACACTATTTTGCTCTGCAGATTGGTGGGGAAGGGTTGGAAAACAGACAGAGAATCCCTAGACACTCCTTGTCATACCTTCATGTAAAAGTCCTTAAATTACTACAGCACAGGTTTTCTGCAACTTCCAGATGGTCTATACAGCATCTCAAACACTCTAAATGTCATTTACCAAACATTTTAAAACACGTATACTCTATATACAGTATATAAGTCATGTATAAGTTAACGTGATTTACGTTAATGAGGCACTTCACATATGGTCAAATGATTAAATAATACATTGTGCTATTTTAACATATTTGTTTGTTATTTAAGAATGACATTATAGGGCTTTTTCCTAACACAAAGCTTGATCTTCTATGTAACTTCTATTAAGCTAAAAGTGTTTCGTGGTAGCTCACTTTTAAAGATTAAAAAACATATTCTAGCCCTATTAGTCTGAATAACCACTCATGTTTGCCATTATGTGCCACAACCCTTTCTTAACATAAATATTTATGAAGAACTGAATTCTCATTAACTGCGATATATCTACCATGCATGCACTGAATGAGCCTAGTGCAGACACTTAGTCTAGGGTCAAATGTGTATTGCTTAATATAGTGGGCTCTCACTAAGAATAAGGCAGCCGTGATGTGGAAAACATGTATGAATAACTTCAAGCCCATAGATTTTGTGCACACCAGTTGTGTTATCACTGCGTTTTAGGAGCAAGGATGATCATTTAACTGTGAAGAAGTAAAGCCATTGTGAAATAAAAAGCCAAAGCATGCTAATGAAATCACAGGACGGACATGGATAGAACTGATTAGTGACATACATAAACTCAAGCCAAGAGTGTTATGTATCGGTGAGTAAGATGTTAAAAAGAAAAGGAGACAGCATGCAAACACCTAACATGACATTTACCATGACAGAGGGAAATATAGCAACCAACAACCAACAACAATTATCTGGATGATTGAGAAAGAACCAGTTAATGCACAAACTCAGTAGGACCACTCAGCGTTAGCATGCATGACAAGCAGGTCCACACAGTCGAGTTGCTGCAACAGTCTCAGGCTCCATTTACCTTCGCTGTCAGACATGGCGCCTTGCAAGTCATCCATGATGAATGCGATGTCTCGATCATACCCTCGTGTCCGGGATTCCTCCCTCATATGTTGCTGTACCTCTGGCAGGGAGTGGCTGGACCCAAACTGGTCCCTGGAGTCAGCAGAGATGGGAGGGAGAGGACCAGCTGAGGCCCGAGCCATACCCATAGGCTGCCCCACTGGGCTCAGAGGGCTCTCCTCCTCCGAGTTCTGAGCCACAATAGGGATACGGCCCCGACTTTGGCTGATAGGTAGACTGGTGGGCTTTGTTCTGGCCACCCCGGGAGCAAACGCTGCATCCAGGACCTCTCCTTCTGTTTTAAGTCGAAGTGAGGAGCTGGATAGGTCCCGTTTGATAGATAGATCCAAGCCATAGACAGAAGAGGGTCGGGAGGAGGGGCGTGATGAGGGGCGGGAACGGGTGCCACTTGGGTAGGTGCCATCATCGTGGGCAGTGGCCCTGATAGAGGATCCAATTCCGAGGGACTGCCCAAAATTAAGAGAGCCAGCTAAGTTGGCCCCCAGGGAGGAGCCCAAATATTTCTGCTGCTCAGACAAGTTCTTTCTCAGCCCAAATGTAATCTCATCCTGAAGCAATCTCGCTGTCGCAGCCAGATTGGTCACAGAGGAGGCCCCAGATCCCATGTAGCTGCCATAGTCAGGCTCCAGGTCCCTACTCTCCTGAATTGGGGAAAACTTTGTGATGGCCTTTGGGTCTATTTGGGCCTTTTTGTTCTTCATCTGTTTCTGGTAAAGCACAGCTGCCGGGAGTTGCTTCGCGGCTTGTTTTTCAAGGGTGAGCCTGCCGATGCTGTATTTCTCTCCTTTAGGGAAGTGGCGAAAACTGCCATCGCTGGGGAGATACTGGGGCAGGCCCAGGCCCGTTAGGTGTTCTAGTCCCTCAGTTCCTCGTCTGAACTCCTGCTTGATCTGCTGCTTCAGTAGCTTCAGCTCATAAGGCTCCTCCATAGTGTCATCTTCTCCTTTGCCGTAACCCTGAAGTCGAGACGAGCCTAAAAAATCTGCCACCTAAAAGGGAAAAATAATATGCAAAAGTGAGTGTTTTCTAGACAGTAATGTGAATTAAACTCACACAATAACAAATGCATTTTATGTGTGTTGAGTGATCACTGACATGTATACAGACATGGCCAGACTGGTCCATTGGGTCTACATTTTTTTGTAAGTGTTTGAGGTTTGTTGCACAGGCCTACTGATCTAATCTAGTCTGACTCTCTCAAATTTGTGTCTGTATGGAGATATGCAAAGTGTGTAAAGGCTGAACAATTAGGAGCAGATGGAAACCTTTCAGACATCAACATCTGTTTGGCCAGTACACTTAAGTATCAGCCCAAAAGCCAAATCTTTATTTTGCGTCATTCTGAAAGGATATAAAGATTGCGTCATAGGAATAAACTAGAATTACTGCCTTGTGGTTGTGTGCCTCCGCCAACCAGTCAAGTTGCAGTTTCATCCATGTCTGTCCAAAATGTCATCATTCTAGCGTATTAGACATTTGTGTGAAATTGCCATAATGAATTCTTGAGTTCTGGCCAAAAATGTGTTTTGTGAGGTCACAGTGACCTTGACCTTTGACCACCAAGTTCTAAGTAATTCATCCTGGAGTCCAAGTTGAAGTTTGTGCCAAATTTTTCGAGAATTGGATGGATGTAAGGTCACAGTGACCTTGACCTTTGATCACTAAAAAATCAAATAATTTCATCTTTGAGTCCAAGCGGACGTTTGAGCCCAATACGAAAAAATTTCCTCCAGCCATTCCTGAGATATTGCATTTACGAGAATGGGACGAACATGAGGTCACAGTGTCGATCTAAAATTTTAGCTATATACACGAGGAGATGAGAAAAGTAAAAATGAGGATAATGTAACATTAAAGTATTTACCTCTGCTGTGCGCCTGACTTCTGCTGCCCTGAGTAGTCTGTCTGCCTTGGACATCTCCTTATCAGGCATATTGAATCCAGAACCCAATCCGGTGTTGCTCATCCCCGTTGAGGCCTTGGTGAGCTCCCCTATGTCCTCTATCAGCACGTAGTTCCTGGCATTGTGGTGGTCAATGTCAGCATAGAAGGAATCAGCAGAGATGCTCGACATGGGACTAGAGGCCATGCTCCTCTCCCCTAGCCCGAGCCTCAAGTCCAAGCTGCCATACTTGCCCCCCAGGTGAGCAACCCCATACCCACTGTCTGTGGAGGACGGCACAATGAGCAGAGGCTGGTTGTGTATCACTTCGTAGTTGGTGGTGATCTTAGGCTCTAAATCAGACAGGTTGGTTTGTCGCTGCTTTCCCTGCTGTAAGAGCAGAGCATGCTGATAGCTGCTGGACTGAGCCTGGGCATGGGAGAGGGAGAGGGTTGGGTAAGGAGACACCTGTTGGTGATAAAGGGACTGCTGCTGGTAGAGGTTCTGTTGGGTGTAGTGGCTGGTGGTTTGGGTCTGGGGAACATACTGGGCATAGTGAGAGTAGGGACTAGTCAGTGTGTTGTACTGGGAATCAGCTTCTGTCTGGGGGGGGATGAACTGGTCAAACTCCGACTGGGGAGCTGTCCGTGGTCTCTCCAGGCCGTCACCCCTGGCCTCTCTGATGTTGCTAACCTCGCTGTCTGACATGTAGTCTCTTTCCTCCGCCACCCCCTGGAGATAGGCCCGCTCTCTCTTTTCTCTCTCCTTCAGCAAGGCGTCCTTACGCCGGTTGATACCCATCTCCAGGTACCTACAGTAATAAGAAAAACAATTTTAGCACTAACAGTTCGATTAACATTTGAACCAAAGAGGCAAAAAAATATTCCGGGTTCTCACACATTAGTACCTTTTATACGAGTGTGACATGTGTGAGTGTTGAGAGGTCTCACTGAGTGATGTCAAGGCAGCCTTTTAGCCCATAAGCTATCAAAGTAAGAGGGGAATCATGCAGATTAATTAGGAATAATGACTGCATGAGAGGGACAAATGCAATGATGTTAGTTAATCATTTTATGACATATTCATTGGCTAGTAATGTCACACGGTCTGAAAAGAAATGCAAGCCTATACCCTAAATTATGTTGATGTTAAATCCGTGGCCTCTCACCGTAGCTTGGCGTCAATCTCCTTTTCCTCTTCGTCTAGCTCAGCTTGTTTCTTGCGAAGTTTGGAAGATTCTCGCTCCACCAGATCGAGCTCCTTATCAATGTCCTGCAGGATCTTTGCCCGGGCCATCGTTGTACTGCGGGCAAGACGGCGACGAGCAGAGTTGGAGCTGTAGCCTGACCGTCCTGACAGAGAGTCATCGTCGGGAGGGGGGTCCGGTAGTGTCCGCTTTACCTTCTTACCTGTACCAGAGGGAGAGCCTCGGCTCTAGAACATAAAACAAATGATAAATCTGTCAATCACTGAATTATGATTAAATACACAATTAAATTGCCGTTTACTGCATACTCCACTATCATTCTGAAACAATCATAAGCATAGCAATTATCGTTTTCAATAATAATAAGACAGACATTTTTTCCATTTATATTCTGCTATGACTTACAGAATAGCTGTCTGCATAGTATCCACCCATCCTGTCATCTGTGGAAGGACTCAAGGATTTAGGATCAGACAGAGACTTCTGACCCGCCTTTAATATCCGAGGGCCAGAGGAAAATCTGGATGGGTCAGCCGTCAGCATTCTCTGCCCTCCAAGTGACTTTTCCGGGGACATGGGGGAGACTGAGGTGTAGAAGACTTTAGACTTGGAGGGGAGGTCTGCTGTCAGGTGTGTACTGTAGCCCACCTCAATGGGTCTTCTGTCTGAGTCTGTCTGACAGCTCAGACTGCCACCTTTCTGAGAGTTCTCTGGAGCGGAGATATGCTTGATGATTTCCACCCGAGTGTCCATCTGGACATTGGGTCGTTTGATCGTTCCAGAATGGTCGGTCTGGACGGATATCTCCGCCACTGTTTGGATAGCAATGCTAGTGACCTTGGAGGCGTGTTTCCCCTCGCTGCTGTGTTTTCGAGAGCGCCGTCGAGATTTTGTGGGAGCATCCCATTCATCTTGGTCCTCATCATCAGTCTGATCTGGGCTATCGACATTCCTCTTGTTCTTCTTTCTCCTTCCCACATGCTGCTTCTCTGCTGAGTCTTCATCATCTGTCTGCACTCCACTATCTATTATTCTTTTCCCTGTGTCCTGGTCAGCTTGAAGCCTCTTTACTAGGCTAAGCTGGTCCTGACTTTCCTCTAACTGTGTCCCAATAGCTGGAGTTGTAGACTCGTCTTTGACAGGCCAGTACTGGCCACTGTCTCCTACCCCTGCATATTTAGCATCTAGAAGGTTCCCTGTGGAACCAGTGCTACCATAGTGCTCATCAAGCTGGCGCTGGAGTTGCAGTTGGAGGTGTTGGATTTGCTGCAACTGCTCTTTCTGCTGGGCATAGGTCTCCTGCTGGGCCACCATGTGGGCATGGTGCTCTTCCTCTTGCTGCATGAGAAGCTGCTGTTTCAGAGCCTGAAGCTCCTCAAGCTCCCTTTGGACCATAAGCTGCTCCTGTTCGCGGTAACGCTGGATCTCCTGCCTCTCCCACTCCAGCTCCTCAGCGAGACAAAGCTGCTTGAGCTTCTCTAGCTCTAGGAACTCCCTCTCCATCTGATACTGGGCCATCTTGGTGTTGTCTAAGCCAGGGAATATTGGGGAAGATGCCAAGGCATCCAGAGAGGCAGCAATTGCTTCCAGGGTGGTGTCCGAGTACATGTCCGGATAGCCTGTTATGATGTCAGCCAAAGCTGTGGGTAGGAGCTCTTTAGGTAGCCCTGTTTCAAAAGGAACTATCTGTCCAGGGTCTGTACTGGGAATGAAGCCATATGGATGCGGCAAGTTCTGGACTGTTGATGTAGGTGTTAAGGTAGTGCTAAAGACGGAGCCTGGTTGAGTTGTAATTGCATATGTGGATGGAACTGGTACAGCAACAGAAGAGTAAACTATTCCATCTGAGGTTCTTAGTACACCATTTACACCAAACCCGGCTGCAGGGACCTGGGAGTATGGAGCAGTAGTCATCCCAGGGTAGGTTCCAGTAGCTCTGCTAGTGTAGTCTAGAGCTTTACCTGGCATAATAAGTCCAAAGATATAGATTTTACTTTATCAAATACATTATCATTTCAGAAACAAACATACTGTACTGTATATGAGTTAAATGTCATGCAGTTTGGATTTAAAAGGACTCTCATTTCACATGCATCTGCAGTCAGTTTGGCTAGCAAGATGCAAAACCAAAATATTGAGGGAGCACACGCAGGCACACACATGCATCTGTATGAAGACAAAAGAAAAAAAAAACAAGCACGTGTTAATATTTAATGAAAACATGCATATTACACCAAAGCAAATAAACAGTTACGGAAAGCATGAATTAATAAACTTAAAGGGAACACAACCATATATGCCTTCAGCAAGCAAAGTGTTGAACTGAAACAATATTAGTGAAAGAATAACGACACTTTGTAAATAAAAGTGTCAAGTCTATTAAAGCAATCAAATGCAAGCCTATAAGAAAGCACAAAGCATGGTAATAAAAAAACATGCAAACAAACATGCAAACATGCAGAAATACCCCCATACTCACCAGCAGAAAGTTTGGCAGCAGTGAGGTCTATGGCACCATCTGAAGATCCACTGAGATAGTAATAGTCATTCTTCAGATCATAGGAGAACAGTCCTGCCTCTGTCAGATTGGTCTCTGACATCGATGCTTTTATACCATTCATGCCTTTGATACCATACAGTCCAGCATTATCATATTGGTAGTGGTCATCTCTGTAGCCAAAACGGTTGTCAGGCTGGTTTGTAACCGGGGGCTGTGTTCTGCAGCTTCCTGTAAATGGCAGCTTGTAAAGGACATCGCAGCACACACTCCTCCTACCAGCTGTAAGGTCGACTGGAGTCCCATCATCCTCAACAACAGTGGTCACCACTCCTGGGCTTGTGTTGGACAAAGCTACCATAGCTCTCACTGGTCTGTAGTTTGACAGATCCATGGCCCCTGTGGCCTCTAAAGAAAGGACGGGACCTCCATTGGTGATAGCTGTTGGGGAAATCATTGGCTGTTTGCCTCCCGAGGGGACCAGAGCTCCAAACGAAAGATTAATGGGTATGTCTTGAGCTGTGGATGCTAAAGCACTGACTAGGGGCTGGGAATTCACAGGTCTGTATACAATCTGAGCTAGCGGTTCGAATGATTTGTATGTGGTGAGAGGCATAGGCAATGACGTAACAGGGCCCTGTAGATCGAGTGGTTTCTCTGCTGGAGTGCTGTTATAAGAAGCAATGGTGGCTGTGCATGTGACTATCGTGATGCTGTCAGTGACAACAGACAGTGTGGTTGCAGGGGTGATCTCTGGACTAAGATTTATTATCTCCGGCTGCACTGCTGTGATTTGACGCCCACTAGAGTCACTTGAGAAAGACTGTCGACATGACTCAGGTGGTGTCAGGTCCATGCCTTGCTCAGTCATCTTGATGCCAACCCTCATGGTACGTAAATCGATAACATCACCAGGGTAGATTATCTTCCCATTCTGTTTCTGCAGAGGTTGGACTTTAGCTATGTCTGGTTGTATAGTGATTGCCACACTGGGTTGAGGGACTTGTGGAAGTCTTTCATGAACAACAGAAACAGTGGTCCTCTGGACCTCAGTGGTGACCACCTGGGTGACCAGGCTAGGCAGGCTTTCAGGAGGCTGGCCTGAGGTGGAAATTGAAGAAGAATACATGTGACTCCTACTGGAGACTACCTTTTCTGGTCCTCGAATCTCTTGGCTCTCAATAGACTCTTGCTGAATTTTAGTGATAGTGACTGGAGTCACAGATGTACCACGGGGAATGTCCTGTGCAGTGGGAATTGAGGTTCTCCTTGTATATGCCTCAGTGGTTATTATCTCAAGAGGGTGATCATATTCCGATGAATAAGTCAATATCTGTGGTCTTTGTTCTGTTGAATGAATAGATCCTCTCCTGTAGGGGACTTGAGCAGCATAACCATCAATAGGAACATCTCTTTCAGCTGCCATGTTTACTACATGTGCCATTGGTAATGATTGCTGCCTGGTTATGGATTCTCTCCTGGTGGCAGCATAGGCTTCAGTTGTAACCATCTGCGTGGGTGTTTCATACTCTGCAGGATAGGTAAACATTTCACTTGTGGGGTACGTTGGCTGTACTATAGACGATATAGATGTCCTCCTACTGGTGGTTTCCCCAGTTGAAATAATTTCAATTGGCATCCCAGCCACTGCCTGAGGCTGCCACTCTGATGATGTTATCGAAGCTCTTGCATCAACATCCTTTGTTATAATCTCTGTGGGTGTCTCGCGTTCAGGCTGCAATGCTATGACCTCCAGTGGTGGCATTGAATGTGACATGACTGAGGGGGTAATTGCTCCATAGACCTGTGGAATATATGCAACATGAGGTACTTCTGGCTGTACGGTCATTGGTTGGACTTCCATCACAGGAGGTGATGGTGTTACTTCACCAATTGTAGGAGTTATCATCGTAGCAACTGTAGTTAGTGGCACCAACTTGGCTGCTTCTTGTGTTGGGGTAGCTTCAACAGCTACAGGTAGAGGATGAGGTACTGGAGATACTGTTGCTACTCCTGGTATTCTAACAGTAGTGTCTGTTGTAATAACCTTCGTAAGTAGTTCAAACTTTGTAGGGGGCACTTCCGCTACAAGAGGTGGGTGTTGCGAAGGTAGCTGCCCTGTCACTGAAGGCAGAACTTCTAAAGGCTTAACAGTTTGTGGTACTGATGGGAGGTCAGCAATGGTGGGAGTATTGTAGTAAGCTGTAGGCAATTCTTGCTCTGTAGAGTGAGTTACCACTTCAACTACTGTAAATTCCTGTTGAGCAGGAATTTGCTGACTCACTTCTGGTATTGGTGATCTTACCATAACTGCCTCGGTGACTATGACATCAGTAGGCATATCCTGTTCTTCGTGTTGCAATTCTATTTGACTTGCAACTTGTGGATAAAGAATAGTTGAGAGGACTGCAGCTGGTCTATCTTGGGGAACTAGTGCAACTAAAGGTACCTCAGGCTGCAGTGGTACAGTAACAACTTCTGTCAGAGGATGTGGCTGCACAGGTACAGTTGGTATTTGGGCCTGAGGAACTAGTGCTTCAGCTGAAACCTCTGCCGGAACTGTTATGACCTCGGAGGCTATGTTTGGGTGTTGAGCAACAAGTGGTAAAGACTGGACCCTTGCTGTGGCTTGGACTGTTAGTGGTTGAATAAGAACCATTGGCTCTGGGGGCATTATGATGACCTCATGCATTGTTTTAGGTGGTGGCAGTGGCTGAGTAATCGGTTGTTGCTGTTGCACATATGGTTTCTTAATTGGAAGAGGTACACTATGTGCCTGAATAGGTACATCCTGACCTGATGACACTACTGTGACATCAGCGACAGATGGTGGTGGTAGTGCTACAGAAGGCACTTGCTCATCTACTACAGTTGGAGCTATGGATATTGGAGGTGGATGCCTTACAGTGGGGACAGAGGCTCTCCTGACTGTACCCTGTGCCGAGAATGCCTCAGTGGGTGTTTTCTGCTCTGAGGGTGTGGTCCGTACCCCTGACACTTTTGTAGATGGGATGGAGCCTCGTCTTACAGGTGCCTGGACTGTTATGCCCTCTGTTGGTGAGCCAGGCTCAGATGGAAGAGTTATCACCACATAAGTTTGCAAACATTTGACGTGTCTAGGAGACAAAGGTGACTTAGGGGATGTTGCACTCAACTTGGATTCCACAGGTCGTGTCAGGCTAAGTGACAGAGCATTTGGAGGTTGTTTGGTCCTGGGTAGTGTTGCAGCTTTGGGGGCCACAGGAGGGGGAGGTGGCTTGACACTCTCTCCTGGCTTGTGGCTGAAAACCAGTCCAGCTGGAATTGATATAGGCTTAGGTGGTATGGGTGGAGGAGGCTTGGCGGTTTGACTGGGGCCAGTTGTTGTATCAGAAACTTGTGCTACTGTTGTTGCAGCAATCGTCTCTGCAGCGGGAGCCAGCGGCTTTGGAGAAACAGTTGACTTGGGTAAAGTGGTAGGAGGAGGTGGGGGTGTTTCTGCTACAGGTATTTCTACTGTGTCTACAGCTTTTGTCTCTACCATAGGTTTAGGCGGATATTTCGGAGCTGAAGTTACTGGCACTGCTGACACCTTAGTGGTAAGTGAAGCTGTATCGGTGCTGGGTATATCTGAAGCTATTTGACTACTTTGTGGCAGAGAAGCAGTGGCAGCTATTGATCCTGTGCTAGCCATATATTGTGGGGTTTGTCCAAGCAGAGCTATGTTTTCCACACTTGGCACTATGATGACTACATGCCCTTGTCTGGTTGGGGTCACTACTTGAGGTACAGCCACACCATCTGGTTGCATTTCTTCCATTCTTGGCTGTATATCCACAACTACAGACTGCATTGGCTGGCCAGTCACTGTGGTTCCCCTAGTGGTGGTCACAGTAGGGGTGACATACTGAACAGTCCTTACAGGTGGCAGCTCTTTGTTAGGCTCAGGTAATGACACTGAAGTAGACCGAGGGGGAGGAGGGGGTGGGACCTTCTTTTTGATTATAGTAGTTGATGTTGGAGCTGGTGCAGGAACCTGGGCTGTTTGAGCTGGAGTTGGGATTACTACTGGGCTCATCGATGGGACAGCTGCTTTTACAGGGACTGCGTGTACCACTTTGGCTTGGGCTTGAGCTGGGGTAGTTACAAGTGCTGAGACTAGTAGTGGAGTTTGTGCAGATATTGGAGGTGTAGTTGAAACCAGGTCAGGCATCTTCTGGACTATGACTGGCCCAGGGTATGAGGCCAGAGTGACAGAAGCAGCAACAACATGGGTTGAAGCTGGAGTGGAGATTGCAACAGGTTTAGCTGTAACTAAGGTTGTAGGTTGGGCTGAGACAACAACAGGTGCTGGACTCTGTGCTGAGACCTGTATTACAGCTGGAGCCTCGATAGGCATCTGAGATGGAGATGAAACCAAGTCTGGCATTTGAACCACAACAGTTGCAGGAGTAGATATCCCCACTAGGGCTGGAGTTGGGGCGTCAGCTGTAGAAGTCTTAGCTTGAACCAATGCAGTTGTTTCAGCTTTGGATGGATCAGACACCACATCTGGTATTGTAACTATAACTGTGGTTGGAGTGGGATGAGAGACTGAGCCCCCACTATACGGTATTGTTGCAAATGTGGCAGGAGATGGTGGCGAGATCTCTAGAGGCGATTGGGTTACAAATGAAGTTGGAGGTGTTGGTGTAGACAGCGGAGTTGAATCTGATGAAGGAGGTGTTTGAGCCTGGAATGAGGATGAAGATGTTGCAATAGAAGCCAAACTGGAATCTGGAGTGGCTGGTGAAGTTGGAGGTGACATTGGTGATAGAGGCGAGGGTGTAGAAGTTAGTTCTGGGGCTGATATTGGAGTTGGAATAGGTTTTGGCTCTGGAATTTCACAGACCACACAGATAGGCTCCATCTCAGCGGTTTCAGAGAAAGGTGGACTTATGGATGGATCTTCTTTAGTGTCAGAGTCATCACTGGGGGTAATGTCAGAGGAAATACCAACACCATACTCGTCTGCAAGACTGTCATCCTCTTCCTCCCCAGATGAACACTGGGTAATCTTGAGGTCTGGTATGGGGAACAATGCTTTTCTCAGTGCAGGATCTTGTGGAACCATAGGCCTAATAAAACCTATAGATCCAGTAGGAGTACTGGGAACAACAGTCACCTCAGATCGCTTAGGGGGTTCAGTGGGGCGTGGTGGAGCAGGCCTTTTCTTTTTCTTCACTGGCAGTTCATTAGATGTTTCAGTGCCTGAAAGAGGCATGTCAAGTTGTTCAGTGAAGATTGTCTCTTCAGTAGGCATGGTCACCACACAGGTCTCAGCAAAGGAGGGAGTCCCAGTGACCGAAGCCCCTGATGAGGAAGACTCCAAGGCAGTCTGGGCCTGTTGAAACTCTTGCTCTATCATCATCAGTTCTCTCTTTTTCTGCATCATCTCCTCATAAACCTCCTCTGGAGACCTGAGTTTTTTGAGACTCTCAGAACTAGTATCCTGTTTGAGTTCTTCCTCTTGATATTCACCTATCTTAAATTCAGGCTCCTCAACTAAGGATTCATAAAGATAGTCCTCTATCGACATTCCTCCATAGAGTGGCTCAATATCGGGAGGACTCTCCCCTGGAATAGCTTTTGTCTTCTGAATAATTTCCTCATATGCTTCTTCGGCACTCTTCAATGTCACAGTATTCTCTTTAAATGGATCAGGAGTGTATGGTATCACTGTTGTTGAAGGTCTACGTACTCTATGTACACCTCGCCAAGCCTCTGGTTCTGAGTCTATACTGGCAGAGTACTCAGAGCCAGATGTTCTACTGGTTTCCTCCATTCCCTGTCTCAGATTCTCTGTGGAGGAAGCATCTTCAGTCGGAGACCGTGGTTGGCTTAGGGCTCTAAGTTCATCTTTGTCTTTCCTAGGCTTCTCCCCCGCCCTCGTCTTCTCTTCCTCAGAAGAGTCTTCAATGGTGGGTAGAGGCTGGGTTGGCTGCCTGTGCCTTCCTTTACGATGCTGTTTTTCCCCACTGACTTTCCTGTGACTGGGGCTGCTATCACTGTCCTCCTCCAAGGACGAAGCTGACGTGGGTGAAGACCCTGGGGTAAAGCTAGATACCTGAACACTGGACGATCCCTTTGACAGGGATTCTGTGATGCTCTCTACTTCTTCATCTGTGCTTTGTCTCTGTCTCATGACTGGAGTTGCTTTCTTGAAAGTAGCGCTAAGCCTCGTTTCAGGAACATCTTGAGTAGCTGCAGTGTCAGTTTCCGGGAGGGCTATTTTCATTGCTGGGCCTTCTTCATTCTCTGTGCTACTTTTTCTGGCTGTCACTGAAACATTATCAAGCTCAACCTCTTTGATAGCTCCCTCATCAGCCAAAATATTTTCTTTCTCATCTTCTGAAAGAGACATTTCTTCTTCATCACCCATACCCATGATCTGCTTGCGGATGAATTCTTCATCATCCATAGAGTCAGCGCTTTCAGTTTTAAGGTCCTCACTGCTGGATGAAACATTGCTGACCTCCAGCCTTCTCCTCTGGACTTTAGGTGATGGTGTGAGCTCACTTCCACTGCTCTCAGCAATTGCTTGGAAACTTAGGCGCCTTCTCTCAGCTTTAACCTCCTCCTTTACTGGCATGGATGGATCTGTAGTTTCTGTATCATTTTTACTTGTATCACTAACCACCTGTCCATCCTTTAATTCCTGGGATATGGGTAAAATCTGGGGTTGATCATCATGTTCCTCTGCTTTAGATTTAGGCTTTGTAGCTGTCACAGGAACAACTGTGTCTTCCAATTTAACCTGTCCAGTAGGTAAGGAGACATTTCTTTCTTTCATTGGCTCTTTTTGGATTTCATCTTGCTCCTGAAATGTGAAAAAACAAGATAACAGTAAATACATTTCCTCTATGAAAGAACCAGACTTTCTGGGACAATCCTTACCAGATAATTAATCTTGTTTTTACTTGCAACTGCAACATGTTATTAAGAGTAATTATGAAAATGGCCTAATGCAGTGGGAAGATGCATCATTCACCCAAGTCTTGTCAATATAAGTAATAAGAATACATATTGCTTTAGACACATAAAAGAGCTAAGCAGAATGTAACCACAACTTACTACCCTTTAGAGAAAACACAACATAGGCTGCACATAGATGTATAGCCAGGATGGCAGTATCTCCTCATAGAATTTTCTTTTATATAATATCATTTTTCTTATGTCAAATTGAACATTTGTCAATACAATCATTATTTTGAATCAACAGGACCTATTCTTACTTTTATGATGATGCTCTTTGTAGATACTGGTTGCGTCTCTGGAGTTGAAGTGATGTCAGTAATCTTCTCAACCAACTTATCAGCAATTTCCTTGCTGTCAGCTGCTATGACTGGTTCTACTCCCAATACCAGCTGTGGTTCTTGTGTCTTTGGTTGTACCTCAACTTGCTGCAAAGACTTTATTGGCTCTGTCGGCTTGATATGATCATCAGGCTGTTCTTTCTTAATAATCTTCTCTGGAGCAGCAGACAATTCTGGCTTTGTTTCAGTCCCTGGGACAACTCCAGCCACGGCAACCTCTGCAGCAATAGGTGTAGTAGGTACAACTGTAGGTTCAGTCACAGGGAAAGAGGAAGCTGCAGCCACACCTGCGTCAGCTTTGACTTTTGGAAGCTCAGGTCCAGGCTCTACTTTCACTGGCTCTTCTCTAGTTTCCACTGTTTCGGTCTTGGGAACATCTATGTTTGGCACGTCAACCTTTGGTGTTACTGCTCTCTGTTGCACACTAGCCATAGCGGGTGAAATGGGCTCTGCTGTGGATTCTGCTAAAGGCTGTTTTACTGCCGTAACAGGTGAAACCTTTGCTGTTGTAGGTATGCGTGTTGTCTCGATCTCGATTTGTGCAGAAACTGCTGTAGGTTCCATCTTTGCTTTTGGGGTTGGAACTGTTGGTACTGCCTTGATGGGGGCAGGTGCGGGCTGTGGTTTTGTGGCCACAGGTGTAGGCTCTGCCTTTGTAGGAGAAGTTTTGGGCTCTGCCTTTTTGGTGGCAGGTGTGGTCAGGGTCTCTGGCTTGGCAGATACAGGCTGGGCCATTTTTCCTGAGTCTCCCAGCTGTCCAGACAAAGCCCTCTGAGTCTGGCAGTTCAGACACAGCCATTCCTTCTGTGACCAAACAAACAAACACAACACATGATTAGGCAACAAACTATACCAAGAGTTACATAAAAACACCTTACAGGCCCAACTAGATATGTTTTTACCTGTGGTATTTCACATAGTATGCAACTGACACAGCATTTTGTAGACTTCTTATCAGATCACCATTCAAGTTTAGGCCTAGAGGGTTATTTCATAAAGGAGGGACAGGGCTTATTGTGGAATGTCTGACTCGAGTGAAACTAACTTACCGGTAAACAGCACAGCCGTGGCTTTTTTAACCTGCTACTTTTACGGTTACTAAACTGACACACTCATGCTAGTGCTGTTTGATAATGCAGCACTTGCCACCACTTCAATCTCTTCTTCATATACTAAGTTTTTGGTATTCTTGACTTAACCATAATTTTCTGGAATGTGTTTGTTAAGGGCGGATTAGTTTTCCTTGGAGAAGTTTTGTTGCTACTTTGATAAATCCCTCGTAAAAACAGCCTATTCAGCCAAATCCTACAGTTAATTGCATTTCCCATAAATGGTAATATCCGTGACTGAATTAGTATTTACTATAAAATAAAAAAAATAAAAAGCAAGCACGTATACTATTCAGTTTGTAGTAGTGAAATTGTCCAAATGGTGCAATTGTATGAAAGTGGTTTGTAATTTTTTCAGTGGATTTTCTCCAATGCATTTATTGTGTGTGTGCTCAGAGATATTGTATTAGTGCAGGACCGGCACACAGATTTATGGGCATAATAACAGTGATGAGGGAGTGGAAGGACTGAAGCTCAACTTCTAAACAGAAGCTACATTTTAGTCTTTTTTATTTTTCTGGAATGGTAGTTCCATGTTAACATAGCTCCAGTTTAAAACTGTTTTGTGGAGGAGAATTTGCTAAAAACAAGCCTGATATACTTTGTCTTTTACAAAGACAGACAAAACAAACATGCAACAAAATCATTTCAAATGTATACCTAGTTGTCTGGTGTCTAGTCTTAGTATTAAAATACCGGTTATTGAACATGTAAGTGATAGCAGGTTCCAAGTATGTGTTTTGGGGGCATATTTAGGTGTTGGACTGTAACTTTAAAGTTGAAATGATATGGAGGTGGACAACTAGTTAAGAAATAACACACTAACTGCATAATGTCATATGTACCAAAGCAATGAGGTATTGTCGACTGTTGCAGTGGTAGTAGTACATCTTTGACTTGTTATTGACATGAACATGATACAACACAGTCTCTTATGCTGAGTAATACCACAGCACTCAAAGTAATATAGATTCAATCCTCACCCAGCTACTTGCTACTGGACAATTCAAACAACCAACGCATTTACACAGAAATATCACCAACAAATAACATTTTCAATAGAAGCTTGTGGTCCATAATATTAACATGCTCGCCGCTATTACAACTTACGACACTTGTGAGACAGCAATGAAAATGCTTACCTTGCAAAAGAGCAAATCACATTATAAAAGCAATGCTATTAGTTTGAAAATGTAATCCTCTGAAGTCACATTTCTTATCACATCTAAGCTCCATTAATGGACAGTTAAGGAGGAGAGGAAGCTGTCAACAGATAAAGCATTGGGTCTGTAGCAACCTAGCAGACCAAATCACAGCAATGCGCCTGCCTCTGCAGAGCCAGGGAGAGCAGCTCTGATGCACAGGACAGAGGAGGAGGTTACAATGCACACACATCCTGTTTGTGCCATTAAGTTTTAATTGCTCGGTTCATGAGATGAAGTATTTAATAAATCTTAATTATGGAGCCACAATTGCCACATGTGCACACTAATGTCCATGCACTTTATAAACAGTAGGAGTATCTGGATGCATCTCTGATGTGTCACACATTTTGTCTTGGAGATTAGCACTCGTCCAGGATGCAGTGACATAAATTAAAAACATATTTCACAGGCTCATGTGCTGAGTTGAGCTTTAGTAAGTGATGTAATCTGTCATACCCTGGTTTAGGTCTGCTCTTACAATCAAGCCGTGCTGGACATTTCATCTGTGTTCCCATAAACAAGCCGAAAATATCACTTAAATCCACTGCAAATAAGGCATGGCTGAAAATATGAATGCTCATATTCTACCCTGAGACTGGGCAGCAGCAGCAACACGGCAAGAAAAGCACAATTAGCTGCATTGCTGTAAAATGCTTTCACTGACAAAGAAATATTCATGGCAAACATAAATACAGCTAATATATCATATAAATAAAGTCATACTAATGCAAAATATTGATTGACTTGGGAACCTGATACTGATGCATCCACTTTGATTGATACTGAGATGCTTTTGTTCAGTCAGTTGTGGTTCAGTCAGGAATATGATAATCCGACTGGCTCCCTGCGGTAACAAACAAAGCCTCATCAGCATGGTGCATGATGCTCATAATCGCGTTAACCAAGAAATCATTTAAACCTCAATTTCATGTGATCTGATGCAAGCTCAGCCTCACCGATGTTTACCTTTGAAGTTGTTAAAGTCATATGGGTCCACATTAAAGCTAAATCCTACTGAGGGTGATTTATTTTTTGGCACTGTTGCACATTGCAACTAGTTCATCTACAATACAGAACAGCTTTTATATCAGTAAATAGAGTTGATAAAATAGAGTTGTGTGTATTAAGGCTGATCTTTTTTGTTATAATGACGAACCTGTAAATCACAGCATTCTGCCTTAAACATCTGTCTATGATATAATTCCCACACATCCCTCTCCTCTTTCTCACACAGTAATCACAGCTCCTGTTGCATACATATGCTAATCAGCAAAATCATGTCACTACCGAGGCCATTCACGTGATAAATTAGCAATCAAAAACTCCAGCTCTTCCTACTTTTCTGATTATCTTAAAGACCAATCACAATGGCCTTATCAGAGGCAGCTCGTATGCACTGGTGCAATCTTTGTAGCTATGGAAATAAATGCAATTATACCCCGTATATAATCACCATTTTGGAGAAAAATATATTCAAAAATCATTCTTTGTCGATTAAATCCTGAGCTGTCATAATCATAATTTGAGACAATATGACAATAGGAAAAAAAAGCACAAAATTAAAACTTTGTTCCATTTTAGCTAGAAGTAGAGCTGCGATAATTGATTAATTAATCCATTAGTTGTCAACTCTTAAATAAATCCCCAATTGTTTTGATAATCGATTAATCGTTTTTTATGGAAGCCCATTTCTGCCACTGTGATGAAAAAAAAGATCCTGTAAGTCATTATAATGAGATAATATCTCAATATTTTCTAAATGTTGGCTTACCATCTCAATTTAATGAGACAGTAAGTCAATATATTGAAATACTAACTAACATTATTTTGAGATAGTATCTCATTATAATGACTTACAGGATCTTTTTTTTCATCACAGTGGCGAAAATGGCCTTCCATTGGTTTGAGTATTTTTTTTAAGAAAATAAAAAGTCAAAATTCTCTGTTTGCAGCTTCTTAAATGTGAATATTTCCTGGTTTCTTTACTCCTCTATGACAGTAAACTGAATATCTTTGAGTTGTGGACAAAACAAGACATTTGTGGACGTCATCTTGAGCTTCGGGAAACACTGATTGACATTTTTCACCATTTTCTGACATTTTATAGACCAAACAACGAATCGATAAATCAAAAAATAATCAAGGGATTAATCGACAATGAAAATAATCGTTAGCTGCGGCCCTAGATAGAAGTGCACATGGATGCAAAATCCGATCAATTTCAAAATTCCTCAAGCGAGACGGATATGTAAATAAACATAACTACAGTAGGTTTTGACATCCTTGACAAGCCTATCATTTCCATTCCACCCATCAGTTGTAGCACAGTACTTACGTTATGAAAAACTGGGTAACCTAAATTCATTTTCAGCCATTGAAGATAATTGCACTCTGAAATTAACACATTTAAACAATACACAGGATGTTAAGAAGCCGCAGGATTGTCAAAAACCCACATTTGCATAACTCATTAAAATCCAACATTGTGGCCTATTCCCAACTCTACTTCTGCTTCCCTGCAACCGGCCAAACTTGAAAAGAGCTATCAGGAAAGACTGATAGCGAAGGATCAAACAGCAGCGTTTGCAGATGGCTGAGCCATGGCCGTGCATTCCTGAGTCTTTGTGCCGGTCTCACTGTATCCTCCCTCTCCTGCAATCTAAATATGGACCTGCCCCTCACACCTCATCAGTTGCTGCTGGTATTGAACATGTCCAAGTCTCAGCATGGTCACTGACCTTTATGAAGAACAGATGGACAGAGCATTGTGTCGTATATACCAAACAATTGCCAAACTAATCAGCTAAGATTAACATTTACACACTGCACCATCTGATAACTCATTTAACCTTAACCTAATTATAAATCAGACTGCAATAAAAAAAACACCCATCTCAGTCAACAAAAAGACCCTAATCCCATCACATTCCCCTCCAGTGCCAGTCACGGCCTCACAGCCACACAGTCTCCGAGCCGTGCATCAGAGCCACGGGGTTTGGAGAGTCGCCATCATCCTTTTGTCTAATTAAATCTGTTTTATGAGTAAAGAGCAGGAGCCCCAAGCAGAGAGCCGTGGGAGAGGCTGCTCACCCACGATTAGCCTGAGCTGGATTACCAAACCTTCACAATGACAGCAGTCAGGAAATTATGCTCTTGACACCCAGGCGTGCTGCATTAGGCTGGATCTGCTGAGCTTTATAAAGAAATGCCCACTTCACTTTATTCACAGCAAGAGACATTCTGCATTATGCAACACCTGAGGAAATGAGCCCATTCCTGCTGGGCACAGATTAACTTCAAATTTTGACTTTTTTTAAAGGGTAACTTGGGTATTTGTCAATCTGGACCCTATTTTCCCATGTTTTTGTGTCTAACTGACTAATAGGGACAGCGCTTTCTGAAATTGGTCCAGTATTAAGGGATAACGCTGTAACCGGCAGCTGCTCACAGGCTGAAATAGGGTGCTATTGGAGCAAGCTGCCTCTGTCATTTCCGTCCTCTGAAAGTACTTGTTTTTACCATGACAGGCTCTGACAGGCTAAGTGTCTGACATTATGGACAGAGTCTCGCTCAAGGAGAAGTATCGTTCAGAAATCTGGCGTATCACAAGGAATAGAAGGCCTGTCCAGTGCTCACAGAATAGGGCAATCTACATCGTCAGAAGACGCAGTTGGCATTGAAACATTAGTCTGTAATAAAGTTCAGTTTGCCTTAAATCCGTGTGCTCCAGTGTGCTTTGGACCTGGTCTCTGAAGTCTCTCATGTAACAATCTGAGCCTGTCAGTGGCAAAAACAAGCACTATTAGTGCCTGTAACGTTACATTGATGCTGCTCACTTGCCTTCGCAGTTTGTTTCACAACTGCCAGTTACAACGATGTCCCTCAATACTGGACCAATTTCACATAATAATTACCGAAGTTACCCTTTAAAGGTCCGGTGTGTTGGATCTGGCAGTATTTAGCAGTGAGGTGAGGAGATTGCAAACAAATGAAGCCTCCCCCGTGTGCCAAGCGTGTTGGAGATCTACGATGGCGAAAACGCGAATTTGAAGCAGAGCCAGTGCTTATAGTCTGTGTGTCTACGTGGGATGTGAGTGGTGAAGCAAGAGAGAGAGAGAGCGGCGGCGACAGAAGCAAGTAACGTCATCGACTCCGGCCCAAGCAGGAAAAGTTCACAGTGTTTGGTTAGTCCGTTCTGGGCTACTGTAGAAACATGGCGGTGCAACATGGCGAGGGAAAGGGGACCCGCTCCCTATGTAGATATAAACGACTCATTCTAAGGTAACAAAAACACAATGATTCTTATTATCAGATGATTATACACTAAAGAAAACATACTTATTAATATTATATTCAATTTCTGGTTATAGATCCCACTGATTGTTACACACTGGTCCTTTAAGATATCTAAAACATTATACTTTCATTCAAATCACACAACTGGGTTTATTGGTATTCAAATCCTACATACACATTTGGCACATTCCACCGTGCATTATGGAAAACGGACAAGGGGAATAAATCTTCTTTACTATCAGCGTTGACACATGTGTGGTTCAACAAAGACATTGTATATCAAACGTACAATTCAAAAGCCCAAACATCTATCAAGCAGCTCCTAACAGGAAAGCCTGTCACTCTTTTCCGCCACTAATGAATCAATCCTGTATTTTGAGTTTGTATTATCGGTTGAAAACACACACCTTCTTATGACACACCAGTGACTGGGTATCAAAGTGGTCCTGACATTTACATAATAGCTAGACTGAAGCCATGGCCTTTGGGCTGTGGACTTCGCCACTACAGTATTTCTCAGCCTCTCTCCTCAGTGCCTTCCTGCTGTCGATTCTGGAGCTGGTAAGTTTCTTATTGATTTTCTGGCAGACGCCTTTGGCACAAGCTGTAGCTGGCTAATATACTTGGCTTTCAGCGGCCCCCGCAGAGCATAACTCCTCATAAATCAAGACCTTTGATAATAGAGAACGTTGACCTACTAATCTGTAATAAGCAGAGTGCTTCATTGGAAAGACAAGGAAATACACCCCCTGCTTTTTCCAATCTGACAAATGGCGCATCGGCAATCTTCCCGTTGACGACAGGATGCAATGGGGTGATGATCGGGGTAGAAAAGAGAGTGAGAGGGCGTGGCATCGATAAAAAAGCGAAGACACCAGGTGGTAGGGATGGGCGATATGGACAAAACCTTCTATCCCAATAAAGGTCATTTCATATCTCGAAAAACGATATATCAAGATATTTTCTGCTAATTCAATAAAAAGTCTATATGAAATATAACCACATAGTGAAGCCTATTTTTGCATACTTCTGTGTGTATTAAATACTTCACAGTGAAGTATTTTCTCATTTAATTAAGAATTTTAGTGCAAAATGATCAGATTTTCAGAGAAATTTGAGTCACTATGTGCTTGTTATCAATTTTAGACGACGTAATTGTGTATCGTGATATCTCTATATGATGTCATCTGGATACAATTCCACTGAAAGATGATAAATTATCATATTGAATTATCGCCCAGCCCTTCTACGAGGTACTTAAACAGAGTCGTACCTCTTTAAGTGATGTCCTATTCCTTGTGCTCTGACAGAAAGCCACAGCATGTATTAAAAGAGCAACATCCTTCTCTCATATTCAGGGAAATCATTGCAGCTTGAAGGAGAAGTGTCAGAGCCTTCATGAAACAGCAAACATACTCTGTCCGCTCAAAAGCTAATAAAGTAATATAATAATCTCTACTGAAAAACAATAAATAAATACGATGACTTCATTGTTCACACTGATATAAGACTATTTCAGGAATGTTCTAACGCAGCATCGCGTCCAACGCATGAGCCGACTCAGTTTTAGCAACACTCAGCCTCACTGCACTTTCCAAAAAAAGTGAAAAGAGAGTAGGGATGCAGCAGGTAGGCAGCGCTCGCTCTCTCCTCCTCAGAGCGACTATTTTTAACTCTGTCACTAGGTGCACCAGGGGTGTCTCCTCCTTATCATGGGGCCAACAGTCTGTGGTTGTCTGGCCTACAGCAGAAAACATCTTACACATAGACCTGGTCTGTGTGAAGAATATAAAACTTTGAAGCTAATGAAAAAACTTCAGAAGTGTTACATTGCAGGTTTAAGCGTACTCTGTGCTGGGCCTGTGTGTCAGAGATATTGCATTTTGTAATGAATCAGTCTCTCATGGAAGCTTTGCAGAGTATTTGTCAGTTGATTCCTCCAATGGATCTTATAATTAACTAATATTTTAAGTTGGGCTGTCAAAGTTAAATCAATAATAATGCATTAATGCAAATTTGTTTTAACGTCTAAAACAAACGTAACTAATTTCTTTAAAAGGTTGTAGCGGGCTCAGTTTTAAAGCTAGAGTGAAGATACTGGCATCGTATGAGACTAGAAAACCAAGAAATCAAGAAAACCAAGACATCCATTAGTACCAACCATGTCATACTAGCTTGTCGCGAAGGAGGTTAAATAACACTCAAAACTTGCACTAAATTTTGGCGAAGAAAAACTGGCACGGACATTTTCAAAGGGGTCCCTTGACCTCTGACCTCAAGATATGTGAATGAAAATGGGTTCTATGGGTACCCACGAGTCTCCCCTTTACAGACATGCCCACTTCATGATAATCACATGCAGTTTGGGGCAAGTCATAGTCAAGTCAGCACACTGACACACTGACAGCTGTTGTTGTCTGTTGGGCTGCAGTTTGCCATGTTATGATTTGAACACATTATTTTTTATGCTAAATGCAGTACCTGTGAGGGTTTCTGGACAATATTTGTCATTGTTTTGTGTTGTTAATTGATTTCCAATAATAAATATATACATACATTTGGATAAAGCAAGCATATTTGCCCACTCCCATGTTGATAAGAGTATTAAATACTTGACAAATCTGCCTTAAGGTACATTTTGAACAGATAAAAAATGTGCGATTAATTTGTGATTAATCATGATTAACTATGGACAATCATGCGATTAATCAGGATTTAAACATTTTAATTGATTGACAGCCCTAATTTTAAGACAAAATATAAAAAGGTAAAGACTGCTTTGCACTGGAAAAACTAAACATCTATTTCAAGCCAAGCCACATGGTAACAATTTAGAAAATGACGGAGAAACTATCACTCATGCCGTCTCATCTGTCACACACAAAGCTTTAGCTGGCAAAGCCCGCCACACGTGTGTCCTACTTATCAGACAACAGTCACTCCCAGGCTTTTGATGGCATCAGCTGAAGCAGAAAAGGCAAAAGGAAAAATGGATAGACTCCCTGCCAGCGCTCACTTTACCTTAAGTGGCCTCCTCATCTTTCCAACCTTACAAGTCCTTTTTCATATTTTAAAAAGGAGGTATTTCTGCCCTTCTGCTAAAAAGCCACACACGTTCACGACAGAGAACTGATGGGCACAGCCCCTTTGGATAAAGCGGGTCGTAGGACAGCATTAAGTATGGCGGCTCATCCTGTCCAGTGGTGTTAAGGCCAGGCTATTTCTGTTTTCCACGGCTATTAAGAGGAATGAATCTCTGTCGTACACACAGCCGCAGCAATCATTCCCACTGCTCCCTTCCCCCATCCAGCGTCCACCCTGGAGGCTCTTCCCCCTCTCTGGTGTCCACGAAAAACGTACGAAGTGTCAATTACATAAGAGGCACATCTCTTGTTTCTATTTGTATTCTATTTCTCCACAATAATGTAATCTGTCTCTGGGAAACCACACTCAAGGCAGAAATAAAGACAAGAAGAGAGAGCCACTCGATTACTACAGAGATGAGATTTGTTGTTTACCGAGTCGACAGGATGCAAGAACATCGTCCCCATTCAGCCAGAAATACTTTGAGTAACACTTTATAACAATCATTTATAAATGGTACATTGCTAGTTAATTAAACTTAGTTAATAGTTACTTTACTGTTAACAAACAATGAAAAGATGATCAATAATATTTACTAATATTAGCTATGCTATAATTTCTGTTATTTTATCAGTAGTTTGTGTAATGTGAAATACTTTGTTTATTAATTATATATTGTATCATAGCTAATAAGAGATGATAACAATTACAATCTGATTATATTAGTAAACTATTTCTTAACAGTTTATTGTTGTACAAATTATGACATTTTATACACTATATTAGTATTATTATTATTATTATATTATATTATATAGTATAGTATTTGTTCGTGATTACCAAATGATTTGTAAACTGTTAAGAAATTGTTTGTAATCTATAAACACTACATAGATAGATGGACCAGAAACCAATTATTAACCATTGACATATTATTAACAATCTATCTAAATAATGTTTATAGATGCTTTACAAAGTATTTGTTAACCATTTTACAAGGTATTATAATCATCAGTTGCAACTTTATAATAGCTATCCAAATAATGTTTATAGACAGTTTACGAACCAGCTATTAACCATTAACGAAGTGTTACAAATATCTATCTATGTAATGTTTATAGATGTTTTACAAACGATTTCTTAAAGGTTTACAAATCATTTGGCAATCCTTAACAAATACTTAATATAGTATATAATATTTTATAATGTGTGCAGCAATAGACTGTTAAAATACCATAAATTACAGCATTACTAATAATTAGTAAACATTAATTATAATTTAATGATTTGTTAACAGTAAAATAAATACTAACCAAGTTTTATTAACTATCAATTTACCATTTATAAATGATGGTTATTACGAGTGTTCCCAATGTCTTTTTTTT